>RPOG01001750.1:0-128354 GCA_008086565.1 Thalassoma bifasciatum
AACTGCCAGTGGCTGCCGCTCTCTCAGTCATGTTGCTTGCAGGCAAACCGAGCATGCTATTTGCATATTACACTTAAAGCTCCCAAATGTTCTTCAAATATCCTCAGGGGAGTGACAGGAAGCTGTGCAGATTGCTGCTTGGAAACGTTTGCATGACTAAAAGGCCCACATCACGTCTTGATATGTACATTAAACAATCCTCGATGTAGGAAGGTGACAGTCTGCCTCCAAACAGAGCTCTGACTGAAGATGGGATGAAGATGACAGACACATGCCTTTGTGTGAACCTAAGCTGGTCAGACCACACTGAATGCTTGATTAGAGACCAGACCTGAGGGACAAGATCACAAATCAAGGGATGGAAGGCAAAGCAGTAAAAATAGCTGAGATACAAGAGCGCTCAAGGATCAGGACAGAATGTAGATATATGGTTCAAAAACAAAGATATGAGGCATTAAGTGGACAAAGCTGATGACAAGACAGGAATACGCATAAACAATGGTTAATGATGTCGCATTACGAATGGAAAAAAACAACTAAGTGGAATAAAATTTGAACCACTATGAACAAACATTTATTACTGAAATATCATTTGTTTCCTCATGATTCATGAATTAATTTTCCTTTGACTCATCCTCAAAAAGCCAGAAATACTTAAAACATGACTAAACATCTATCATGCATCTGTGTTGAGGATAGAAAGGGTTTAAAGGGAGAGGGGCAGCAGGGATGTGTAGCATCATGGTACCCCTATGCTAGAATATTACATAAGATTAATAAAAAGGGAGATTTTCAACAGAATTGTCAGGCCTTGAGAAAGTTTAGCTACTTTATGACCATTTTTTCAAGTTTTATCTCAATTATTTTGCCAATTTTCACCCATCTTTGCTGCTTTTGGCCATTTTTGACATATTGACCTTGTTATTATTGCTACTTATTTCTATTTTTGTCACTTTTCACCATTTTTGAAACCTATTTGCCTAGTTTTCTCCTAATTTTTGACAATTTTCACCCATTCTTAATGCTTTATGATCGTTATTTCCACCTTAAACTTATTTTTATGGCTACTTCTTATAGTTTTTGCTGCTTTTCAAAGTATTTTTCAACAGTTTGTCCCTTTGGTCTAGCAGGGTGGAGTAACACTGGTGTACAGCAGAATAGAAATTTATGCTATTTTGTGAAAGTGTAATGACTTAAACACAGTTTGGTTGAGGTTTGCCTCTGTCAGCACCCCACCTCTAAAGGGAAACTATGAGTTCCTACATAAACTCAACACCGAAGGAAGTTATTTCAATTAAGAGCGACAAAAGGTGACTTCACGTATGCCAATTTAACAAAGAGCTGAGCTTTTTATTGAAGGCCAGCCTATATGATGCAAAAGCTAGGGGAGGCCTTTTAAGACCTGAACTTGATCGCAGGCCATACGTTTCTAATCCGACACTGGACCAATCACAACAGAAGCCCACCCCCTCCCCCTTGCTGCAGCAGCATTTCTCTCCATTAAAAACTGAGCTGGGGCAGTTCTGCAGGAGAACATATGTCAGATAGGGCCACATAGATTAGTGTTGAAACTTCTGGGCAAGCCCCTAAGGTGATTGGAGGGTGGTGGGGTGCAGGGTACGATAAGGTCCCAGGAAGTGCTTAGTGCTGAATGGTCACACCAGGAGGTTTCATGCACACAGTTAAACGTCCGACACTTTCTTTTAACTTTTCATAAACTTGGATATTGAGGAAATTTGTCATTAAATCATGTTTCAACTGAAAATCTATCAGTTTGACATTCGAAAAGAACTATCAATGATTGACAGCGTCAGTCGGTAAAGTCACTGTTTCCATAAGGAACTAAATGAACGCACATCATAATCAGTATCAAAACATCGCCTGCTTGTTAAAGTTTTTTTTTTTTAAATTTCCTTCCCAACAGAAGCCTCTTAATTTAGAGATAATTTTGAGCCCAAGGGCTTTTTATCGACGACTCTTGTTCTATCCTCCTTGTGTTTTAAATTTAAGTTGATTTTTTTCTAAAGCACATTTTTTATTCAAGTTTTAAATTTAAAGGGAGACTAGCATCTCAAATTGTTTTTAAACCAGATCAGGACACTGAGGATCCCACTCAAAGCAGGCTAATTGTTGAACAGATCTATATGTTTACGGTCATAAAGACAAAGTGCTATATGAGGCTTTAAAACCAAACCAGCTTCCTGTGCCTGTTCTCCCCAACCCCCACTACTTGGTGAGAAACTATCACAACAACCACAAACCGAGTCAGTAGTTTTGGTTTGGGCCGTAAGGTTTGCCAGTTTTACACAAAACTACAGCGAAATACAGTGAGAAGACTCCCGCACTCTTTTTGAATTCTCTTGGGATCGAGTGTTCTTGGTCCATTTTATTATCAGCTGATGTCCCACAGGAGAATTCACAACCTCTTATATAAAGTAGAATTGCCCCCCAAGCTGCTCAGTGTGTCCATGTAACTGCCCCAACATGCTGAACTAGGCTTGATCTCAGCCACTAAAAAACAAAGGTTAAGTCTCCCACCAGCCTATACCAGTACACCAGCAGTTGTTTGCACTTTCAATAATATACCAACTAGATAAGGGATTCTACCACTAAGACACCTCACCAAAAGCCTCAGCAACATGATATAACAGAAGACTTCTCTTTGACGTAACACTCTTTACATCTCTAAGTAGACCTACATGTGGGCTGTTTGTACATTTTTAGATCTTGTGCAGTCTTGTTTGTGGTCCTGCCCTGCCAAACCCAGATTACTGCAATCGCATATTACAAAATGATTTGTATTCTATATGTAGGACTTAAAAATGTCTATGGAGCAACTGCAGATGCATTCTTGTTTCATGTTTGACTCCAAATCCCCTTTTGGACAATCAGCTTTTTTCTGTTAGAAGGATCAACATATGTCATAACCTACTTGACCTGCTAAACTCATACTGGATCTGAAAACTGGAAAAGATTTTGTGAAGTTGTGGACTCTCAGAGACAGTCTGTTCTGTTTATTAATGTGCTAACCTACTTGGCAGCTGTTTATATGTTACATGGATCCATCAGCAATATTGTTGACTTGTTAGTGTTACGTTTGTATGTGTTCTGTGATATTATTTAAGTGTGTTAATGCTTTGGAAAGTGAATACGTTCTGTGCTAAATGTTTAAAAACGTGCCAAGAAGAAAATACACATGGGCCTATTTCTTGTGTTTTGATTCCATGTTATCATTTCAACTCCCATGAAGACCCCAGTTGTTGATGCTGTTGCAGGAATCAGCGTCTACATACACATTAAAGTACAGTAATGTTAGTCAGTGATGTAAACATTAACGTGATAACAGTAGTTGGAAATTGTACAGGACGTGCCTCCGCCATAAGCAACAAAATACCTCATACATGCCAATAAGCTGATTCTGACCTACACTTGTTTATTAACAAACACAAGAGCAGTTGGTTTGTCCGTTATTGGATATCCGATACAGCTCAAGTACCGGATAATACTGTATATAATCAGATTGTAATAATATCTGGAGTAACCAGCCAAGCTATGGTGAAACGCATGTGTCGGGAGGGGGCGTTTCAATCTTCGAATATCAACCGTTAATAAACAGAGGTTCATTTTCTCGATAGCCGTTAGACACAAACTGCGACCACCGTTGACCGTTAACACACTCATTTCACATTTTCTTCCAAACAGACGATTAAAATCAGTGTAATTGTCGTTGAATGTTTCATAAAGTACAGTTTATAACATGAAATAGTTCCCTGACACTGGGCGCATGTTTAATTACGCTCGTTGGGTGACATATGGCAGGTGAGTCCGTTAAGCTTCCGTAGCGATAGATTATTGATTAGGCGATTTGATAACGACGCATTGATTATGAATGCTTTTCTCGTAAGAAGAGGCGAGTAAAAATAGTTGTAAGAAAGAAGGAAATCGTACAAATGTAATTGTTTAATCAATGAAGAGACATAAGAAACGCGAAAGGAATAATACAGAGATTAAACTTACCACTTCAGCTTCCGTTCCGTTTTAGCACTCTTTGGAACCGGAAGAAACATTCCTGTTTTCCCCGTCTGTGAATGCAGCGTCTACCCCTCGATTACACACTCTGCCAAAAACACCACAAAAGAGGAAGGGGAGAGGTGGTACGTGTGTTTATCAGCAAGAATTAATGTGGTTTCATGTGACTGCATGATACCCACGCAATCGGTCTTTGGTTGTAAATGTGTTTTCAGAGTTAGAGTGTCGGTTTGTGAGCCCCCGCAACGTTCAGACAGACAGAGAGAGAGAGCGAGAGAGAGAGAGAGAGAGAGAGAGAGAGAGAGAGGCGTGGAGAGACTCTCCGGCCTGCACAGTCACATCATTGGTTGACAAACAGTAATCAGATGCAAATTCCTAACCTCTGAATCAGCAGGGGCCATTCCCCCTCCAATATCGCCCTCCTACCCCTGGAGCAGGGGGTGTCGTTATTCGCGAGGTACAAAAGTGGGTTTGGGGTGGGGGCAACAAGGTGGGTACGGTGAGAGTGAGTCGAAAAGGCGGTTTAACAGGCTGTAGGTTCAGTATCTCAGACAAAATTTACATTTTTCTCTTCCAATAGTACATCATCATAAATTTACTCTTCCAGTGACTGTGACAACTTTGAACAGTTTAATTTGCAGAGAGACGAATTGAAATTGACCCTCATTCTAACCCTCATTGCAATATCCAGAATTTATAATTTATTTGTCAGTACTCGTGCAATATTCCTCATCATGTACCACACTTTTTAAGTAGACTGTACATACTTAATGTTCTATTCTATATTTTATTTTATTTTTTTATTTTTATGCTTAGATTTCAATTTTTGGATAAGACACTAATGCTTATACTGTACTTTCTAATATTTCTAACACTTTTTGAATGGGAGTAACCGTATACTAAAATAGCAATTTCCCTTAGGGGATCAATAAAATATTCTGATTCGGATTCAAGACATGAAAGTTCAAAATACTAAAAACAAGAATTAAAAATATTAATAAAAAAAGTGGAGACTCCTATTTTTTTTTTTTTTTTTTTGATGTATTCAGACAATAAAAAGAAGTCAAATTCAATCAGCACATTTAATTTTATTCATTACTGATCAATAGTGGTGTGCTATACTACAAGATTACTATCCATATAGTATCAGTATCATCAATATCAATACCGATACTGATTCGTTTAACATTGAAAATAAGTGTTAGAATTTATCAAGATTAACAGACAACCACTAAAACTAATGTTTCTGTTTATAAAATAAAATAGTTCTTGTATGGGGCTTTAAAAAATCTGCCTATTGTTACATCACTTCAGTGATTATAAACTGTACCAAAGTCAGATCCCTTTAGTTTCTCTGTTAGTTCTTTTTGGAACATTTGAGAAATTGTGTGAGCATTTTTCCCGTCTGTGTTGATTTTTATTGACAGTAAAAAAAAAAAAAGCCCATCTGAGGCTGTGGAATAAAACAACCTTTCGTATCATTAGTGAGATGCTGCATTTCGATTTGACCAACCAATACACTGCCATTCAATTCACAAAAGTTCACACTACTCATTCTGAAATTATGAAGGTGGCAAAGTTGTTCGTTTGCTTATTAATTTTCACTTTACCATCTCATTTCACCTGGAGATTTTACATGGAGCCCTGTGAAATGAGTAACTCACAACCAGATAAACTAAGTTTTAACCCTGAACGTTAAACCCCTGGTGGTAACTATCATGTGATATGGGGTGACACTCATTTTCACGTTATTTCCAAAAAGCCTCTCAAAGGGAAGGCGTTTCAATGATTTACCATGAACCATGATACTTGCTTTTTGTGTCTGTTTCTAGTATGTGTTCTGTAGCTGTCTCTTATGAAAAAAAAACCCCAAGTAAATAAAACTGCATAAACATGAACAAAATGCTTCAAAATTCAGAACTCGAAACACTTTCAAATTATTTACATCAGAAATTAAACTGAGAGTCTGGAATACATCTAAACATTTAAGTTTATTGAGCAACTTTCCAGCTTCATAAAGATAATCATGTTTGGGGAACACATAATGGCAGTGACAAAATAATTGACAGTGAACTAGAAAACAAGGAACCACAATATAAGAAAAGAACTCAGCAGTTCTCATAAACCAAACAGAGAGCTAAAAACAGAAATAAAGCCCTCCAGCAACGACTTCATAATGATACAGCTGGAAATCATGATTTTTTTTCACATCTTACATTTGTTTACAGTGCCCAGAAACCTTTGGTCAACTCATCCTTCCCCAAATGTGACAGTGACATATGGTCCGAGGGTACTGTCTAGTCAGCTTGGCTCTTGCAGCTGTTAAATAAAATGAAGACCTTGAGATATCTGAAACATGAAAAATGATCGCTCTCATCTGCTACATCAGATGTAAGATGATCTAGGAGAGAAGTTCCCTGACACAGTGAGAAATGATATTAAAATTAAACATGGCCTGGGGACTCTGTGGGGCGATGACAACAATAATTTCACACTCTGATTCAAAATACTTCAACTCTGACTGACACGTTTTACCTGAAGTTGGTAGTTGTAGGGATCACAGTCGGTTCGGGAAATGACTGGTTGTCGAGCCACAAATGAGTGAGATGACAAAAAGTCAGACATTTATGAAACAATAAAGGTCAGGTTAATATCAGGCAATCAGTTCATATCATCTATGTATTTTACCTGTTTTTTTTCTTGTACTAAGTAGGCTTATTGATTTTATCTCTTAAATACTTCTGTGTGATATGTAACATAAAACCAGCTTCTAACATTTTAGTTGTTGAATTTAAGAAAACACTCTGAAAAGCTTTCAACACACACAAAAAAGTATTTAAAGTATTGGTCATATCTTCATATTTTATTTGGTCTTGCATATCTTTTGGGGAGTTCAAGTTTGGTGCTGCTCCTCTTTTTTGTTTTTGAACATTTTGTGTCTATAAAAGAGCTTTATAGACTCTTAAATCCATTCTGCAGTTTTTGTAAATACATCCTTTGATATTTTTTATTCTCAAAACTGCCTCATCAAATACAGATCTCCTCTGTTCCAGCTAGCATCAAAGAAAATTTATTGCGCTTTAATTGTATCAGGACTTCTGCCAAACATTTTTTATTGCTGCAACTATGAGATCAAAAGCAAACTGTGCCAAAAATGAATAAATAAATAAATAAAAAAATTACATTGAGCACACAGGATTCCTTTGTTTTAGTACGCCATCTAGTGGACTGGAATAAAAAACACAGTCCTGTTCAGATTCTTACCAATAGGTATTTTGGTAGAATTTGGAGTTGTTATTCAGTTTCTCACTTAGCAACCTTTTTAACACAAACACCCAGTCACCACCAATTTTAAAGTCTGTCATCAAATGGGAAGGTTGAGCACTATAGCAAATCGGCCACATAGCTGATAAAAGACAAATGATAATAGTCACAATAATGTGACAGTCTAAACAAAAAATATGCAAATCAAACATGACAAACAGGAGTTAGTATCTTAAATCCTTTAATAGATGCACTAATAATTATAAATAGCTACTGTCACACACAAACAGATCATCATATACCATATACACATAAATGTGTCAGTTCAGAGTATAAAGCTTTCAGACTTATAGAGGCGTTTCATGACCAAATGTTGGCACAAGTTAATCTGAGTTTATTATTTACAGCTTAACGACTTCCACTACATCTACATGACTTTAAAAAGGTTGGCAACACCCCAAATAAACAGGGTGAACATCATAGTCACAAGTTCATGGTAGATACAGTACTCAGAAAATGACACCATGACAGATCACTACATGACATTCAGAGTGAGAAGAAGAAGCCTGAGAAATAAGATTTCAATGAGACAGACACACAAACTTTGGTTGTTTGACAAAATGCACCAACAGGTCAAGTTTTGTTACACTGCAAATTGCAGTATTAAAAAGATTAAACATTTTTTAAATAACCTGTTACCAAAATCCAGTCAAGTACAAATGTAGAAATTCATATATACAGAGACAGACATAGAAACCGGTATTCATAAGGCAGAAGTGTTTTTCATGAGTTGTAAATATTGAGATGAAGCACCTGAGAGTCAGCACTCAGCAGGTTTTAACCATCATAACACTTTTTAGGCGGCTATTTTTCATGAATGTAACACATCTACTGCACTTACAGTAAAACATTAAACTTCACCACCTGGATGTGAAAACAAGGCTTTGAACTGGTGTTGAATGTAAATCGAGTTAGCATTGTGCTAATTACAAGAAATTTAAAAGAACAAGGATACAGTTTTCAACAGTAGTTCCTTATCATGCCTAACATTAACGACCATAAATTAGACTCTGTCTAAACCAACGTGCAGAGAAAGCAGGATACAGTCAAGATGTATGGCATATTTTGTAATTAGAGACTTAAAGACTTGAATCGTAACAGGTCTGCACAAGTCATGTGTCAATATATGGACAGTTTGATTAAAATACAAGCTTTAAACACAGCTGGTGTGAAACTGATAAAAAGAGATAAGATGAACAAAAGTTGTTTCAGTAGAAATTGTACCAACATAGTTTTCTTTCATAAATCAATTAAGAATATTATAAGTTACTGTGACCCAAGAATGAAACAGGCAGATTTTTTTTCACCCTACTTGAAAGACATTTGATTGAAACAGTGCCCGCCTAATATGATGTGTGATGTCTGTGCATAAATGTAGAGATTATTAATATTCATGCTTCATAACTCACATAAATCCTACAGGATAATCCTTCAGGCAGTGATGCATTACAATGAGTTCTCTGTTTCAGGATCATCACTCAGTTCTTTAAAGAACAAAGATGGCTTCAGAGTATATTTGACAATTATTCTTAAGAGTGTTTCCTATTATTATTCACTGCAATGACTTTGTGCTTTACTGAAGTTGATATAAGTTATTCCTCATTCCTCACCAGCCAGTGGTGATGTTTAGAGTGTAAGCGGTTAAAAAAAAATCCATAGTTCTATGTAATAGAAGGAGCAACATGAAGTAGAATTAAAAGAGGGTATCGACTGTATTGCCTCAAGAAGTTGTTTTTTATGTCATATTTTGTGGCGATTCCAAATCCTATCATCAAAGATATAAAAAGGGACAACACAAATCAAATATTGCTTTAAAGAATTTCGGATCAAACAGTCAAACTTCAACATAATATCTTTCTAACTAATTATGAAAACAGGTCCTGTACTAATTTAAAATTGTAACAGCTGTCATTAGCTCCAGCTTGTTTTTTTGTGAGGTTGACCTCACAGTTCATGCAATTACAGCAATCTCATTTTAAATCATTACAACAGCTCCTAAAAGCTGCTCTTCAAAAATCCATTAACTCATTATTACAGAATAATTCAGAAACTTTTGAAGTCTTGTGGATCTCAATAGATTTGATGACTTTGCAAATCTTATATTTTAACCACAAGGGGATAAATTGTAACATATCTGAGATAAAAAGGTGCTTTCTTTGCAGTAAAGGAAGCAGGCTTTTCTCTGCTTTGTCTTCTGAGCTTCTTAAACATGACTCAGACATCACACACAGACTGTGCACGACATGTACATCTTTCCTGCCTGTTCAGCCTGCAGCAGAGCTGTTTGGATGAAGCAGGGAAACATGGCGAGAGCCTGATCTCAGCTCATCTGCTCCAGGTAAGCAGACAGCAGATGTCCAGGAGGGAGAAACTCTTCTTGTTTGTTCACTACTTCAGTCCGACGGGTACCGTTGTAGTCTGTGCCTGGAGGTACAAACAAAAGAAACAAAGTCATGTTGATTTCTCTTGTGTGACTAATAACTATGACGCCCGTCTTGTAGCTCTAACCAGGATACGTACACAGAATTATGTCAACAATACAGGACTTAAACATGTACGAAAGTTTTATCAGACTGTTAATGTGACATGGTTAAGTCAATGGTCTTGACACATAATGCTGATATGACTTCATATACCACACCACACATCTAAATGATATTCAGGATAAAAAAAACTCAACAGCTTGTTTTATGTGCCCAGCTTCCCTTTATGTTTCCACTCACTTGCAGAGACGAGGTCCATGTACTGGCAGACAGCATGAAGCAGCAGCCTCTCGAAGCTGAACACAAACAACAGAGAAATGACCTTCTACTCCTCTCCTCTTCTTATCACTCACACAAACAAACTTATTTTTACAGGAAAAATACTTGAAAACAGATTTTCTGACCAACCCTTCAGCAGCTAAAATACAAAGTCCTCAAGGTAAACTTATCAAAGCCGCCTTGTGTTTTACTGAGGGGCCAAGGTGGCACTAGACTGGTGTCACTGAAACTCTTTAAAGGCCAGGTTGTAGGCTCACATTCGAGGATAAGAGCTGATAGTGGCTGTGTGGACTTTGACGTCTGCTGTAACAAGCCTGTTAGTCAACCAGTGAAAACCAGAGACACCTTTTTCATTTTATTTTCTTAGCTTCTCCTATTCGTTCAATAAGAACAATTCCTTTAATACTAGACCCTAAACAACAGTTTTTGCAAAGCTTCCTGATATAACTTTGAGACAATTCAGACATTTTCATTTCACACAGAATCCAACTCAAGCCTGAGAAAAGAAAAATTCACACTCTTATAAGACTTGAGGAAAGGCAACCAAAAATTTCTACCTGGTGGCGAGGTGAGTTGTGTAAACTGATTGAGGTCGAGCGTTAAAGAAGCTCAGAAGGTTTTCCTCTAGAACTTCCAGAGTTCCCTGTAAAGACAAAAAAAATTACAGATGTGCCTGGCAAGAGGTTTGATTTTAACATTACATATTGTTTGTGTGAAATACTGAGCTTCCTTTGTGACTCATTTCAGTGGTCACACCTGTTTCTGCTACTTGTAAAAATCTGGAACAGCAAGATATAGCTTCTAAAAATAGCTTGAAACGTAAAAGCTATTAAGAGAGATGAAAAGACTTATGTAAGGTAACTTTGAAAAAGAAAAACCTGTGTGGCCTTTAGGGTTGGTGCACAGCTAAAAGCTGGAGAAATGAGTCGAAATGTGGCAAACGCTGAGTTCAACTTGTCTTTCACCAGCAGATGTGGTGAGTCAACAGGAACTTTAGGCTTTGTGATCTACTTGTGGAGTAGAGCAAGAAACCACTCACTATGGGAACTTGTTTTCGCCTCAGAGTCATTCGTAGCCTGCGATCGATTCTCTGGAAGCAGTCTGCAGCAGTGAAGGCAAGATTTACTGTAAAGAAATGGGTAAAGTCAGCATAACTGCAGCAGTTACAGCAGCAAAAGAACAACAAAAAATACAAACTGCTGACACTGACCATTCCTCTGGTCTTTGAGGAGCTTGACAGTTGTTTTCTTCTTGGCCCCCTCCTTCTCAAGTAGAGACAACAGCCTCTCCTGCTCCTCACCGGAGCAGTTCATGAAGTCATTCCATGGCTGAAAGTTAAACAAGAGGATGATGAAATATTGCTCTCACTGTAACATGAGACCTACTTTGTCTGGTGCTTGCAAATTGGATCAGAGACGCAAGACAGGCTTTGGCTCAGCTCAGAAGTAGCAAAGTATTTAACTCTAAGGTGCTCAGAAAAAAAAACCAAACAAACAAAAAACATAAACCCAAACTCGTGACAGGCCAGACATCACATCTGCAGCAAAGTTCGAGCTGCCCTCAAAACAACTCACCTCTATGAAGTTTCCATTGGTGCAGGCTTCAGTGAAGATTGAGGGGATTGCTGGGTTACTGCAAACTTCCAAATCATCTTTGGAGCACTCATCTCTCTCAAGAAGATTGGTGAGATAGCGTGCTGAATGTCACAGACGGAAAAAAAAGATGGACAACAATTTTAGGAGCAAAACTCAAATAAACAGATTCAATCCAACATATTGTTTAAAAACTCGCAGAATAAACAGCATCGATTACACGTACTGTTCTCCAGGCGACGGAGGCTCTTCTTGCCTTTGGCACGAGGCGTGAGGTCAGAGTTGCGAATGGCTTGGTTGATGAAAAACTGCTTCCTTTTGGCGGGGGACACTCGCTTAGCGGGAGAGCTGGGCAGGGAGCTGCATTTGCGCTCTTCGATCAGGCTGGAAAGAGAGAAATCAACCATCAAATCACTTAGATGTAGCTCCCTTTCCTGCTATTGACACAAATTTCTTAAAATGTCACTGAAACTAACAATGAGAGTGCTCGAAACCATGCAGATACTGTGATTAAAGGCACAGCACAAGAAATATGTGGAAGTAGAGCGGTCTCTGACCTAATTTCAGTCAAGTTTGATGAAATAGCACTGCTTGTACTTAATCCTGCCTGTGTGTGCTCTTAAAATTGTATGCATTTTTTGAGTATATTGTTTAACAATCATACTACACCCTATTAGGGTCAAAGTCTTTGGAGAGAGGATGGAAACCTTGCTTCTCAACTGAATAATTAAATTTGGAATGATGTTGTGAAATGGTGCTTTTTTATTGACATTATATGAATGCATACACAGCAATCTTTCGTGCATATTTTCAATCAACAGCAGAACAAGCTCAATACAGGGATATGTTATTAAGGGTATTGATGTTGAGCCTGTCTGCTCCAGCTCTTCATTTTTGTATCCCTGCAGCACAGCAGGGTAAATCTGAGATGAGCCTGGTGCAGGAGCTTCAGATGTAGGTCAGTGGGTGTTGTGTGAAGACAGCCTCATCTGGGCTTTCTGCCTCAGTTGCCAGCATGCTCTGCAGATGCAATTTTTAGCTTGTGCCCTGCAGGTTGTTAGCAGCACTGCAGCAACATAATATGATGTCATCTCTGCCTTGGTTAGTTAGTTAGTTAGTTAGTTAGGGCTTTCACAAAACAAGATCTTAGTATGTTACAAGACCTCAGCCTGCAAAGCCCCATCAAAACAGTCATTACATTAAACTAAAGCAGTGTTTCTCAACCTTGGGGTATTTCAGGCAGGGTTGTTTGATTTGTTTTCTGCTTCATTATTTTTCCAAAATTTGTTGTATCTGCTAAGTTTCTTCAATCTAAACTGTTGTGTTTTTCCTGAATCAGCAATTGTTCATGAACTCGGTTCAGATTTTTCACTGCAAGAACTGAAATCTGAGCAACTGTTTGTCTTATTTTTAGTAAAAATTGCCTATTTATTCTTAATATGAGCCACATTCAACTGACCAGTCCAGAAAAAATGTCTTATTTCAAGTTTTTAAGAGACAAAAATGAGGTCTGAATTGCTTGTAACTATTTAAAAAAAATGGAGTAAGAAAAAAAGCCTCTTGCACAAAGAGATTATTTGCATTTCAAGGAACTTGGTGAGCAAGTTTTTCTTATTCCATTAGCAGATTTTTTGGACTTGTGAACTGAACATACTCTATTTCTGCCTGAGAAGACTCTAAAAATAAACTCCTTACACAAAAATGTTGACTAAAGAATGATTCCTTCTCACAACTCCTTACCCTCACTTCAGTAACTTCATCTTAACATTCTTGTAATTGAAGCAAATCTGGGGTCGACTAAGCTTTGCCAAGATTTTATCAGTGATTACTCTGAGTGTGGTAAACCAGGAAATTAAAGCCCCATTGAATCTTATCGAGGTGAGTTAGCTGCCCAGGTGCTAACAGGCTAACAGGGACAGAAAACTACAACCATCAACACGATGAATAACTTCGAAATAACTTCAAATAATTGAGAAATGTTGGTTTATTCAAGTGCACTAACTTGTAAGTGAGCTTTTGTGATGTCGAAGTCTAAACCCGTCCACTCACATTGCAGCCAACAACAGTGTTTTTCTATGTGGAGCTAACTGGAGCTAACTCCAGGTTTTTACTCACATATAATCCTGCTCTTCATTGTTATTTGTCAAAACGACCATCTTAATCCAGGAGACAAAACGTGAAGAATCCACGCTCGAGTCTTTGCGAGAGGTGTAGATTAAAAAAAAGAAAAAGAAAACACAACAAGGAGGAGAAATAAAAGTTAAAGCACCGAGTTTGTTTGGCAGATTGTGGTGTAAGTAGCTCCTTGGATGTTAGCTCAGTGGGTTGAACCAGCGGAACAAAAATAGCTGCTGCTGCTTTTCTCCACCACAAAGAGCTGAAAGAGATAAAGAGCTCTCACTCTGTCCGAGTTAGAAACCACGGGGCGGATGGATACGGAAGAGGATTAGGGGTCAATGGAGATCGATAGTCCGACCTATCGAGGAAAAAAAAAAAAAAAATCAGAAAAAAAAAAAATTAAACTGAGATGTTTGTTAACATTTTGACAAAATCTACAAAAAAATATTGCTTTATCCAGTGTTTCTTAACCGTTGGATCGTAACTCCACATGGGGTCCCCTGAAATGTCTAGTAAATGACAAAAAAAAAAGACTGATAAAAATATTTCCTCCAGTATTTTTTTTTAATGAAACACAAATCATTAAACAACTGTATTTCAAGTTTAACTAGTTTGTTAGCATTCTGTTATTAAGTATTTTGGTATATTTATTAGGTTGCAATTAAGTGTTTGCCTCTGTCATAACTTGCAGAACTAAATCCTCTACCACCTTCAACCTCTTGGTAACCAAGCCCCAATTCTTTAATGTAGGTTTTTTTTTTTAGATAGTTAATTATTTATATTTTATTTATTTATTTATGTCGAACTCAATCTCTCTACCAAAGGTGCTTTATAGATTGAAATTAATTGGTTGATAGTTTGACAATAAAGACCTTACAGATTAATGTAATTTCTGCTGTAGATGCCTACGGTAGCTTAAAGTACATTCAAAAATCCTCTCCACGTGATAATAATTATTTGTTTTATTTTGGTGACTCGATCTTTTTTTCTTGAATGTGTAATTCATCTTCTTAATAGACAATCTTTGCTCACACACATTGCAATACCTCTGTCATAACTTGCAGAACCAAATCCTCCACCACCTTCAACCTCTTGGTAACCCAGCCTCAACTCTTTAACTCAAATACAATCCCACCTTCAACTCAATCTGGAGTAATGTAGGGGTTTTTGTCCACTCTTATAAAAAGGTTTGTGTGTATGTGTGTGTTACCATAACAGCCAGTTTTATAGGTCTGCCACAAAGTCAAGGAATTGTTCTGTGCCTTTCTCACTGCTGCTGGGGGGAAAGGAGCAGAGACAAAATTATACACAGCTGGGATGTTTTTTGTTTTTATTTAAATGTTAGTGTAAAGTTTTGAGAGATGAGAAGACTCTTGAAGGTGATTTAATGTATCTTTTGGGATCTGTACAGAGAAGAAGACAAGGACAATGAATCTAGTAAAACTCGATGAGGACACTTTCCCACTCATAATTTCTAAAGCAATGAGCTCAGCTCCCAGGGAGAAACCTGTGAAGTCAAAGGAGAAGGTTAAAGCTGCTACATCAAACCCCAAATGTCTTTTTATTACAGAAGTCAATCTCATGTCAATCTCATGCCTCTTTTGGCTGCAGCAAAGGAACCAATGGAGGAAGAGGAGGAGAAAGAAGAGGACAGCAGCTGTGAGAGTAAAACGGAAGCAGAAACCAACAACAACGATTTCTCATCCGTCACTAAATTAGAGGAACTAACAGATCTGGACTTTGACGCTAAGCAACCACTCAGTCAAAGATTAGTGTTCCCTCCTTTAAATGAAACTGCAGCAGATTTAGAGTATAGAAAGACAAAAAGGTGTCACACTCTTCTTCCTCCCATCAGTTTATCATCACAAACTAATACTATCTCCTCAAGCATCACAATAAAAGGCTGCAAACGTGATGAGGTTGAGGCAGAAGAGTTGGACAGCAGGTCATGGATGGACAAACCTCTGCTCTCTAAAAGTGTGAGTAAACCAAAAAATCCATCTGACTAAATTTTTGTGAGGCAGTTTCTTGAGTGTAAGCAGACTTTTCAATACTGTTATCTCTCTCTTCATTTACCCTCTGAGAGTCCTTGTTGTCTTCTGTCTGACTCTCCTCCCCTGTTCACTGAGCAGAGATCTGCTGAGTTTCAGCTTCCTGACGTCTCCCTCTCCAGTCTGGATGCTCTGCTGCAGACTGTCACACAGAGACTGGAGAAGAAGAGAAGAGGTGGTGATGAAGACACACAGAGACGTGTTCACTCTGTTCAGAGAGATCAGAGAGATAGAGGTGTTGGTCGGCAGAGTGACAACTGCACAAATAAAGAACATGTTATTATGTAAGTTTGACTAGTTGGACTAGAATTTCACTCTTTCAGAAGTTCACTCTTATTTCTAGGTATTTTAAAAAAGGATGACCAAATGTGTGGTTTTGTCCATCCATGCCCTCTTTTTTGGTGGTTAAATAATGTCCAGGGAGTTTTTTCTCAGCTTCTTCTACGGACCATTGATATTCATAATAAAACCCTGCACTGGGTTACTGATGCACCAACCTGTCAAGATGTAGAGCATGCAGGGAAACAGATAGGTTGAAATTTGAGGGGGAAAAAATTTTAAAACTTTGTGATAAAAAAAGTCAAAATTAGCCAATAAAATTTCCAAATTTTGAGATTAAGTGTTTAGATATTGACATTGAAGTCAAGACTTTGAGACGACGGTTGAAATTCTGAGATGAAGAATAAAATTTGAGATGAGTTTAATTTTGAACTAAAAGTCAAAATTGAAAGATAGACTCAAAATTCTGAGATGATTCGCCCAAATTTGAGATTAAAAGTTAAACTTTGAGATGAAAAGTCTAATTTTTAAGATCCAAAAAGTCAAAGTTATCAGAAAAAGCCGGAGTTTTGAAATTAAAAGTTGAAATTTAGAGATACATATGAGGCACATTTTTACATTTTTAACAGGTGTAGATGAGCTTTTATATGTGATCTATGCTTCTACCATAGAAAAAGTTAACTTCAAACAGAAAAGGAGTGTTTTAAATAAATGTGTTGGTTATGAAGCTACTTAGTCGTCTTTGAGTATTTTTGCAGGATCTCCAAGAGGCCAGGTAGGCTGGGTCCTGTTTTTTGGGGTTTTTATAAAATGATCACCCTATTTAAAGGCAATGTGTGAATTCAAAAGCTATTTTGTGTAAGTAACAGCTCCAGATAAACAGCGTGACTGTAAAGAAAACCATTGACTGAATATGTGTTAACTTAAATTGTTTTTATTTTTTGACAGAAAGACAAAAAAAGAAGCATCAGTGGGTGTATTCAGTGCCAAAAGACAGAGGAGACTCCCTCCACTTTTCTTGACATCCAGCCCAACGCTCTTCCTCACTTCGGCAAAGAAAAACCTCTGGACACCAAGCATAATGCAATGACTCTACAGAAATGCAGTACAGTATTAAAAGAAACAACACAGTTTTATTTTCCTTCGGCACAGACATTCAAACTGACATTTAGGTTGGTTATCCTGTAAGATGAAAAAGCGAGCAGATTTTCGCTTTATACCACATGATGCACTGCTACTTTTGTTGTCGTCGAGCTTAAGAAAGGTACATTCAGGAGGTTCAGAATAGTTTTGCATCATCTCAGCAGTTTCAGCTCATCCTGTTGTCATTAACATTTTCATGACACAATTCAAGAATATAATGAAACTCTGGTTCATTCCTACAGTTACGAACAATCTTTTGAATAAATAACACTGCAAAACAGTACAGATAACACTCACGCTGAACATTCAATTCAGGCTTTGTTTGGTAGAAAATGAAAGAAACATAATATTAAAAAACAATCAAACTTCAAAGTATGAAAAAAACAGCCGCTGACAAGGCAATGGAGTTGCAATCTTGTTTACAGTTCAGACTGTTCATAACAGCTTATTTGGATTTGTCAGTCTTTGGCATAATGTATTTTTTTAAAGTCTCACCTATGCATCTGAACTTGAACTATATTTTCTTGGTATACTTTAGATTTAATGGGTACATTAGTTTTTTGTCATCAGATGTGTCAGACGTGTGTATGATGAAAAAAGAAACAAGACTTTATTGAAAAAACAGTGAAAATGAAAAATTAACAGGAGTCAAGATCTTTAGTCTTGTATGGTCCTATGGAAGGAGTGTGACAATAGCCTGATAAATAAATAAAAATTTATAAAATTATAAAGTATTTTTTTCTATGGTAAATTTTTGATAAAGAAAACAGCTGTAACACTTATTATTACATTAAAATTAAACATTTAGAAGAATCAAACAACAAACATGCAGGAAGAATACTCTTCATGCAAAAGTTCTGACTTAGAACAGCCTCAAAAATGTTTTTGGATACATAATATGTATTTCTGATACATGACAGCTTGCAGCATTTTCCTTTTAAAGTGCTTTCTGCAAAATTAAAATGAGATTGTCAGAGGTCTAATGATTGAGCCCTGAGGAACACCAAATCTTGTTTCAGTTTTTTTTTTTACACAGATCCTTCCACTTTGGAGAAATGAAGGAAACACAGTGTTACATGAACCCAAAGAAAGAGCATAAAGCTACAGTTAGCAAGGTGAACAAGGCACCAAAGCCGTAACAAGCATTACTTTAAGGTCTTACCTCAGATAACTTTACCTCCAATGACTCATTTTTCAGAGTAATACATTTTAAGATCTTCTCTTTATTTCTCACCCCAGTGAGCTCTACTGATCCATGTTTCATGTCACTGCCAACAGCTAGCATCATTCATAGAAGTACAGCGTGTCATAAAACCCATCAGACAGTAGTTGGTCCTTTGAACCTGCAAACCTTCTGCTCTTCTTGTAAACCTTCACTTCACATCGAGCTGTCCTGCATGTTGCGGTCAACAACAAAAAGTTCAGAGGGATCTTTGGAGGAGCTCTCTGCTCTGCGTTTTGATCTACCCGATTTACTGGATTCTCCACGAATATCTCCGTTGCTGCTGTTTGATTCAATGCTGCCGCTCCGGCCCCTCAAAGGTATTTTTGTCATGGCCACACTGCTGCTTTTTTCTCCATTAGCTTTTCCTTCTTTAGCTTTTGTCTTGCTTGCTTTTGCCTTTTTAGATTTACTCTCTTTTTGTTTGCTTTCAGATGATTTTGCTTGCTTTTGTGACTTCTTGCTCGGCTGAGGGGGCGAGGTAGGCTGCTGTGGTTGGATGGTGGGGGTGCTAATCCTGGAGGGCAGTATAGTCCGGTTGGTCTGAATTGTGTTGTTTTCAACAACCACATCTGAGAGGCCCTCGTCATCAGTTTGCTCCTTAGCAAAGTTGACAAACACCTACAAAAACAACAGGGCTTAGCATCATCCTGACACATGCTTTGACCAAACCAGAAACAAACACTAGCTAACTCCTCGTGAAATATTTGAGCTTCAGGTAGCGCTTCACCAGCCAAAAACTGGGTGGCTGGTAAAGAGCTACCCAGTTTTGATAAAAGATAAATGAAGCCATAGTTCTACCTATTTACATATTTTCTTAGATGATGACCAAAACACAAACCCTTTGCAGAAATATGAAGGATCTGAACACAATGTTGTCCTCACCTGGTCCAGTGTGGTCTGTGAAACAGAGTAGTCGAGGATCCCCAGCTCATCGTGGTTGTTGGCCAGCACATCGAAGAGTCGAGCCAGACAGCAGGCGTGTGAGGGCAGCTGGTACTGCAGCACGTTCTGATGGCGCTCCTTCAGCTCAGCACTGGGAAAAGTGTTCCTTATGTAGGTGTCCACTGGGCAGGAGTCTGGGTCATATTTACCATCCAGCAGACGGAGGATGATGGTGTAGCCGTCACCAAACCTGGTGATGAGAGAAACAAAGGGTCAACGTTAATGTTGTCCTCATCTTAATTCAGTACGTCTCTATGAAAATACTGAAATGTGACTTTTTGGTAAGTTGTCTGTTATTGATCAACCCATCAAGCGGCTTCATCACATACATAAAATGACAGTGAACTCCTCACAGATTCACTTCATTTTAAGGAAATAAGAATGCTGTGATCAAAGGGAAGCGCTCTGTGAGGAAACCTCTCATCCCTAAAATCCCCGCCTTACCAAAGAAAACATATCCTTTCATATCCTCCATGGCCACTGTAAACTGTAAGCTTGCCAGACAAAGATTACACTGATACTTCCTTCCCTACCAAGGCACCTCCCTTCACCAATATTTTTTCAAGTAAGGCCCTTTAGCACCCTTTGTCACTTTACTCTGACACTACTCAGATCCAGCTAAAATACACTGCCTGGCCAAAAAAAGAAAAAGGCGCCACCAAAAAAGGCGCATTAAGTTGTGTCATTGTTTCGATAAGCTTCTGCAATGTCACAAGATTTATTTCCATCCAGGGGTGCAATAATTTTTCACCAAGATCTTGTATTGATGATGGGAGAGTCTGACCACTGTGCAAAACCTTCTACAGCACATCCCAAAGATTTTCAATGGGGTTAATGTCTGTACTCTGTGGTGGTCAATCCATGTGTGAAAAAGATGATTCATGCTCCCTGAACCACTTCTTCAAAATTTGAGCCCAATGAATCCTGGCATTGTCACCATGGAATATGCCTTTGCCATATAGGAGGAGAAAATCCATTGATGGAATAACCTGGTTATTCAGAATATTCATGTAGTCAGTTGACCTCAGTATTTGGGCACATAATGTTGCTGGACCTAGACCTGAGCAACTGCAGCAACTCCAGATCATAGCACTGCCCCCACAGGCTTGTACATACGACACTGTAGGAAGAGGCTGGCAACTTTTTTTGCCAGTGTATATCAGATTTAAGCACACCAGGAACTTTCGATTCTTATAAAAAATAAAAAAACAATAAATTTAGTGGCCAACATAAATGAGAAATGGAAGACTTTCAAATCCATCTTCAACTGTTGGGGTTGGACAGGATAGATGAGGTGGATACCTGTTCTTCAGGTGTTGTACAGATCCGAGACACTGGAAACTTCCATTCACCATGATAGCCATTCTGGAGCAGAGAGCCTCGCATTCCTCCATACTGATTCAGACAAACCAGAAGAACATACACAACATATTTAATACTTTTAATTTATGGAAGATCTAAACTGTCAGGATCTGTGTGAAATTTGCCAAGGTGTCTGAGCTTTGTGTGCTGTTTTTACGAGTATATGCAGAATAATACCTGTGAGAAGTGAGAACTACTGCTCTCCCCTCTTTGGTGACACTCAGGATGCAGTTCCACAAAAACCTTTTGGCTTTTGGGTCCATGCCTGTGGTGGGCTCATCCTGACAAGAAATATAAACATGATAACATCATTAAACTTAATTTGCATTATGAGTCAAGATATCAACAATGATGATTAAATGCTTTTTAAAAAATTATTTGCTTTTGTGCAATTAACATAAGACAGTAAACTTAAAAATAAACAATGAACAAAATCAATTAGAGTAGTCAACACAAAAATAATGAAATGTATCCAACATGACCAAAAAAAGAGTAGGATGAAGCATAAGCTTATTTAATACTACCCTTTCTCCACTACTCAATTGACAATCAGTCTCCTCAAATGTAAATACATTAATAGTTTATAAAAACACCCTTGAAAACAACCTGTGAAAGCCCTTCTTCCTCCCTGTACCCTGTGAAAACCATGTGTTTGTACCTCTTCTTTAACTGGGTCATGCTTGGACATTGCTTGAGCTCCCCACTCAATCTGTTCCACAGCCTCAATCCACAAACAAACACAAAATCTTTTCAATACTGTTTGTGCCTGCTGATGTTTTAAACTGGTTATAACCCCCAAATTTTTGAATATTTACAAGATGTAGATTGTGTATTGCTGTGTACAGGATTTGTGCTGTTTGAAAATAAACCAGGTCAGTGAATTCTAATGTTTTTGGTTTTAAGAATAGTGAATTTGTGTTGATGTAAGTTTAATATCCATTTCATCCTCTCTGCAGCCATTTGTTCATCCATTCTGCTCTCACCAGGAAGATAACAGGCGGAGCTCCAATAAAAGAAATGGCGGTGGAGAGTTTCCTCTTGTTGCCTCCACTGTAGCCTCCAGCCTCCCGTTCTGCATACTGAGTCAGTCCCAGCTTCTTCACCCCCCACTTTGCCAGCTACAGGACAACACAGAAGGAGTATCACAACACATTCCTGCACAGTGCATCAATTTCATCACCTTATCTGACGAGTAATGATATAAAACGACACAAAGTCAATGTATCAGCACCACCTTGGTGACAGACTCCTCTGGCACCCCTCGTAGGCGGGCGTAAAGCTCCAGATGTTCCCGTCCTGTCAGCAGGTCGTTTATGGCGTCAAACTGTGGGCAGTAACCCATCAGCTGGTGCACTCTGTCCATGTCTGTCAGCACACTGAGAACCACAGACACAAACAGAATTACAGTGCTGCTGCTAAAAACACACCTGCTGCAGAGAAGTTGATACTAAGAATACTCATGATTGTTTCTGTTTTTGCTAATGCTCAAGAAGATGGTTCGTACCTGTAGTGATTAAGGAAAGCCTCTCCAAAGGTGACACCTGTGTCTCCAGTCAGCATACGAAATGTTGTGGTCTTCCCTGCTCCATTCACACCCAGCAGGCCGAAACACTGAGGGACACACAAAAATAATTACAAGTCAGAAGCCGAGGTAATTTCAGCTAAGATAATAAGCAGCTAGGTCGCAGGTGTATCAGAGGAAGCCTGTAAGTAGCGGTATGATTTAAGGAGCAACACCAGGTTTTGAATTATTATCGGGTGTTGTAACTGTGAGATAAGCCATGTGAATATTAAAGGGTGGAGTCGTGGTTTTAGTCACAGGAGAAGCAAAAACAATCACCAACGTGGAACCTACATCCCATCTTTTTGGAGTGATTCATAAATGAAACTGTGGCAGACAGAGTGAATCAGAGAGAAAAGTAATTCACTGTGTCAGTGTCTTATTGTGATGTTATGTAACTAAAGCTACTTTTAGTTTATGTATTTCACACCTCTCCGCGGGGGATCCCAAGGCAAAGACGATTCACCGCTGGCTTCTTGCCCACTTTGTAAACCTGCAACACATAAGAGCTCTCGGTTTAACTCTCCACCAGGAATAGACAACTAAACCCTTTCAAAAATAATTCTCTTACCAATTTCTAATTTGAACAAATTTCAAACCTGTGTTCATGTATAGATATAAACAGAAGTCAAGATCTACCCGATACTTTCAATTTTTTTTTCCTGTTGAACCTCCCCTCCCTTTACCAATACACATTAAAATACAGGGGACCATCTCTTTGTAACAAATTACCTATAAATCAACAGTCAACATCTTCATTAATGTCATTCAAAAGGTAATTAAAGAGGTCACTACTCTGATGGTTTTTAGATTTGACTGAATTATTACGTCATATAATTGTATACCTCTACATCATTGTTTGTTATGTTCTGGTTTAACTTATCAGCATTGCTGCCAAGATTAACTCTTGTTAAATCATGGGGAGGTATCTTGGCAAGCCTCCAAGGCTTCAAACCTCCCCTGCACAATGTTTTCTTCATTTATCTGGTAAAAATTATCTGTTTTTTATGTTGTAAATGAATAAACTCAACTAAACTAAGACAGTGATGTGAGCAGCAGGTAACACTGACAGAAAGATGTTGGGTTAATCTTCTCTTAAAAACAGAGCTTGAATTAGTAGTTTAATGTTTCTCACGGCTTATTTTAACCAAGCTTTTATACGCTTGAGTCACATGAGTTTCAGGTAAATGTCGAACTAAAATGTCGAACTAAACGAGTATCAGTTCTCCTTTGAGGCTTGGTACCTTGCTCAGGTCAATCATTGTGAGGATATCTGACTGGGCTTTGCCACTTTTCACCCTCTCTCTCTCTCGAGCAACATCCTCATCTTCTGAACCAAGAGGGGGAATCTCAGGCTCACCCCACCATGGTCTGAGAGAAAATAGAAAACATAAGTTTGTAGGATTAGTTAAGTCTGTTTCAGTAATGTTTTGAACCAATTTAATTCTCTTACCAAAACATTCACAACCTTTACTGAGCATCAAATGATTGATTACAGTTTCATCAGCTGTTTTCAACTTACTTAAAGTTGACAAAGAACTTGTACTGCAGTAGTATGGTAAAGATGAAGAAAATGACGCCTTCAACTGCCATTGCAAACAGGTTCTTCCCCACATTGTCCCAATGAAGTGGGTCCAGAGTCTGCTTGGAGCCTGGACCAGAAGAATCATACATAGTTCACCAATTTGATGTCTTAAGACTTGTGTGTTGGCTGCATTCAAATGTGGAAGAACGGGTGCAGAAATGTGATACAAGATTGTAGACTGAGATTCATCTGTACACAATAACCAGACTGAGGTGTGAAACCACAGAGGCAATATTTCTGGGCATAAAATGATCCACTGACATGCAAAAAGAATGAATTTTGAGAGAGCAGATATCTAAAGGTACTCGGAGAAGGATTTGTGGATACCCAGTCTTTCGATGGCGTCTGCCATGGCCTGGTTTTTGGCCATGTCGATGAGTCCTCGTCCCAGACAGAAGTGAGGGAAGATCAGAAACACTTTCTTCAGGAGCTTGCTCACCTCTTTCAGTTGCTTAAAAGACAGAAAATAATCCCAGAATTTCTAAAAGATCCTTAGCACATGGAGGCTAACAGGTGTCCTACCTCATTTGATAAATTTTTAAAAAACTACTAAGTCAAGAGCTCAGCATTGTGTCAATAACTGTGTGTAACTGTAAAACTGAATCCATATCTCCTACCTCATCAACAACAAACAGCTCCAGAACAAAGGTAGCGATACTGCCGTTGATTCCAATAAAGAGGTTGATGGAGGTCAGAGCCACATACGCTGTGCTGGGGATGTTGAACACAAAGGATGCTGGGTACATCAGAGGGGTGATGGACCATCTGTTTAACGAAACAAGACATAAATGTTACTTTCATGCCCTTAATGTAAAAAACACAAGACTTAGTTTACAAGAAGACATGGAAAAACTCTCAACTAAAACTTGCTGAGAAGTCATGTTTTGTCTGATGACACAGGGTCAGTTTGCTGTAGATTTCTATAGATTGTGTCTCAAGTTACCCGTAGAAAAGGAGGAGCAGGATGAGGGCGGGCAGGTTTGTCTCTGACACGTACGCCTGCTGCTGGAAACCGATGAAGATAAACACCACCAAAGTAGCTGGAACAGTGTAGTTTAACTGAAACATAACAAAACAATTGTAAATAAACAGTAGAAAAGTAAATGTAAGTCTCAAGATTCTCTGGAGCAACAGTGGAGCATTATCTTGCAGTGTCCATTATCTATTAGCAGATCATTTATGAAGCGTGTAGTTTAGATTTAACACTTATTTCTTTGTCATTATGGTATCGTAAAAGGTGTGACTGTTTGGTTAGAGTTTAAGGTTTCTGTTGAATTAAGCAATAAATGATACATTTTCACTTTATAGTTTCATGGATTATACTGGATCACATTTTCAGGTTGACAAAAAAACATTAATAGAATTTCAAGTTTGTTTCTTGACGTAGTGACAATAAAGCAAAGTAGGGTTTTGTGCAGATGGAGAACTGACGATGTCCCAGGTGTAGTTTGCCAGCCAATAGAGAACGGGTTTGACTCCGCTGACGAACTGCAGGTGTTTCGCTTTGCTGACTCGCTCCTCAATCAGGAAAAGAATGAAGCTGGCCGGCACAAAAGACATGGCAAAGATCACACAGATGGAGACCAGAACATCCACTGAGGTGGTCATCCTAAAGAAGAGGCAGGAAGAATCAAACCAGGTTCAATATACAATGACAAGCACAATACATACAGATCACACTTGCTTAGATTCTCACTGGATAACTTCACCCTTTAGATCAGACTTTTCAGTATATGCCTACATTTGAGTTTGAACATTTAGCATTGAATGAAGCATTTCACAGGAACATTTGCAACTTTTTAAAAAGACATCAGCAGACATTTTGACTAGAAAAGGGACACAATCTTTCCACTTTATAAGCCAACCCAGACTTCGGAAAGTAATCGAGCCAAATCCACCTCTTGAGAAAATTTAATAAGTTTCAGAAAGGTACCAATATCAAAATCTACAAACTCTTTGGCAGGAAACTTACATGGCCACTTGTGTGAGCTGTTCCTTGGTGAGGTTGAGAGGATGGTTGTAGGCAGTGATGCCGTGTCTTCTCCTCTCAGGACCCGGTGGCAGACTCGCTCTCAGAAGACCATTATTCATCACGTTGACAAATGACACCATAGCATGCCATCCTTTGTTGTTATACCACACCTACAATCAGCAAAAAAAAAAGAAACATTTTTGAGTGCTGCACCAATGATAATTTTCAAACTCTGTTTATCTTTTACCGACACCAACACAACCTCAGCTAATGTCTGAATGTTAGAGGAAGTTTTTCCTCTTATTTTTTTATTTTTATTTTTTAGTGCTACAAAGGTCTCTATTTCTGGTGGGTTAACATGAGATTAAACCCCCCATCTTATTTTAGAGTTTAGCATAAAAAGTTCTGAATATGATATTTATTTCCCTGGTAGGCTTCCCTGCTGAGTCCCTAATGGTGGAAACAGTTGCTTTTTGGTTATTTAGTTCAATTTGACTTGCCAAATATTTACTACAGTGAAAATGTTTTTGTTTAGGTTTTCATTTAGCTGTGATTGGTATTTTCTCAATTCATTCTCAGTTACTACTGTCAAATTATTTGCATTCAAAGTTTCCAGTTGTTTTATTTTCTTGTTCCAGTTTACCTTCCTGTTCCTTTTCTTTTTTTTCTGATGAGATGAGGATGAATTGACTCCTCATCTTATTTTGATGCTGTCTTTTTTTTTAATAATGTGACAGTAGCAGTTCTAGACCTATTTATGTCTTTGGGAAGTTTCTTGGGGTACAGTTGTTGTGATTTGGTGCTACATTAATATGATCAATTGATTTATCGTTACTAAAGCCGAACTGCAGATACTTCAAATTTCAGTGCTACACAGTGAAACACAGACAACTGTTTCAGAATGGGAGACCAGGTGCTCTTAAACTGGTATGATCCACTTTGTCTGAAGTGGATTTGAGTGTTTTATGTTAAATCAGTCCCTAAATACAAAGTGAGGTCAGGAGACAGGTGAACTCACCTTGACATTTTCTTGACTGTTCAGTCCTCTAAGAAAGCTTGGTATTCGTTCCAGCAGGTGATCCAGTGAACTGTTCTGTGGTGAATCAAAGAGCAAAACATTAACAAACAAACAAAAGCCCTGCAGGAACTAAATTTTTGACAGGACCTTGAAGGTCATGTGACATTCATTTATACCTGTAAAACTCTGTATCGAGCCCTAATCGCCATGACTGAGTCCTGAACGTGGTTGATCTGAGATAAAGTCTGTGTGGCGCTGCCTCCAAGAGAGAAACCTCCATATCTGTGTCAGAAATGTAATGTTTTAATTGCGTTTAGTTTTTGCTGTTCATATGAGTAAGGATTAATCAAGTCTTAAACACTCAAATCGTTTATCTTAAATTCCAGAAAAAACAGCAAGGAAAGCTTACCTGAACTCATTCACATTCTTCTTGGTTTTTAAGCTGTGAACGACACGCAGGCAGTGAAAACAGTGAGTGTTTCTTATTAAACCCACACATTTACACACTTTTAAAAAGATTGGGACCTTTCAACACAGTTTCATGGAAAAATTGGTAGACCATGTTTATCTTTAGGTCATAATTACATTCATCAAAGCAACTCAATCTATTAAACCCACACAGTCAAGCAAAATGCAATCAGCTAAGTCTAGGGTTGAGTTGTATGAAATTTACCTTGTCTTTAGGATCTGAGCGTAGGTTTTGACCAGATAATCACTCAAGTTATAATTTGTCACATCTTGAAGGATATCTCCCGTCAGCCTCTTGATCTAGAAGGTAAATAATAAAAGAAACAAAAGCTACAATTGAAGTGGGCTGTGGTCATTTATGTTTGAGATCATATAACATTAAACTCTATATAATCATTCGCCCTGGCTGGACACTGCACTGACCTGTGGAGGCGGCAGACCACCGGCACCCTCTGGACAGTCTGGGAGCATCTTAAGGACATCCTCTGTGCTACACTGACACTCGGGTGACGGTCTGTCTTTGGTCCAGCTTCCTTTGCTGAACATCTGCCAGGTGGAATATGGGACCTGTGGTCTCCTGAAAGGACCTGCCTGCCTGTCTTCACACTGAGAAGACCTGCATGAAAAACATAACGGGACTATGACATAAGTATAAGACTTATTAAGGCACCTCTGGGGAGTTTACAAGAAAAACATGTGCATTATTATCTCTAAATAAGTAAATAAGACTAAAAGATTTAAGCACTTTCCTGTGTTGTTGCACTTTAAGTCTGAAGTCTCTCACTTTCTAACTTTCTTAATCCTCATGTTCCGTATGTTGGTATTGAGATTAACCCGCTGTACGGAGAGGGATTGTCTTACGTGCTGTTATCTTCTTCTTCTTTCTCCATGCATTTAGTACCAAACCCTGGCTGGTCCAGCAAGGCTTCCAGCAGATTCGCCATAACAGGATTTCCTGGTGCATCATTGCTGTAGATAGCAAACAAGAGGTGAGGCAGCTCATCGAAGATTGGAAGGAGAAAAAATAATAGCCAGCATTCTTTGGTTGGTTTGAAAAAAAAGAAAACTGTGAAGAAATTACATAAAACACGGTTTTTAAAGATTATTTCTGTGTGAGAGTAATTTCCCTCTCCATTAGCTTTTTATGGTTTACTCCATTATCCTGCATTAGAGGATTTATTGATCAACAGTGGACAAATAAAGTGGATCTCTTTTAGTGCTTCGTGACAAAGATTCAAACATAAATGTAAGGGTGATGCAGACCTGAAGAAGGTGTACTGTTCTCCATACATCCAAGGCTGCAGTTGCAGGGCCGGATACTTTCCAAAGGGAGGAACAATGAGGCTGACGAGGAGAGCAACCAGCACGAACACAGCAGGCAGAACAATCTGAAACACAAATGAACCTCCAGTTGAAAACTGCCAGTGTGACATCTAAGCACCTTGAATAACTAACCATTTCAGAAACCAACCTACAAGTTTTTAATCATCACCTGAGCAAAGAATCCCCGGCGGCTACGTCGAGCAAAAAGCCAACGCTTGATGAAGAGCGCCTTCAGCTGCTGCCACGTCAGCCACCAGCCGGTCAGGGGGATCCCACCTCGGCTGTCTCCACTCAGAAGGTCGGTCTCCTGAGGGTCTGCAAGGAAAAGGGTGATAAATGCTAAGATTCAACTCTAATTTTGTCCATCTCAAACCACAATATGAAAACTAACTAGCAGATGGCACTGATTTAGGGCAGGGAGTGAGGATAGATTATGTGCATCAAACATTTGGTCATGGGAAACTCTTTCTTTTCCATCCAAAGGTGATTCCACAGAGGGATGATCAGAAGGTACCTTGCTTACGAAGCCTTTTCCTTCCTGGCAGCATTATGAGAACAAGCAAACGGTTTGTAGACCAAATGGCGGACATTTGGTTGACAACATCAACGTTAGAACAAGGAGGAGAATGACAATAAAAGTGTTTGCGAGTGTGTGATTGAACATACCTGTCTCTGGTTCTTCTGCCTTTTGTCGACCAGTACTTGTCCCAGCCGTTACTTGCAGCCTTTGAGGTGATTCAGCCTGCGGCTCCTCTTCAGCATCCACGCCAGTTTCCTCCGCCATCCGCAAAAAGATCTGGAAATGAAGCCGAGAGACATAATGAAAGATTAAAATCCTCCTCATGAACACAACACGGCCCTCTTTGGAGATGGAAACCTGAGGTGATTACACTCTCATGTGGTGCAGTCAGAAATGGAGATATTTCTATCAAAAAAAATATGCAGCTATAGGTAGGAAAATCAGGTATTTACTTCTAATTTACTTTAACATTATTTTTTATTATAATATTTTATATCAGAGAACTGTGATTAGGATTGATGGAGAGACTAATAAACGTCATTTTCATTTTTTCATTCTTATACATGGTTTATAATATACCCATTTACATATGTGGTCTATAATACCCTGAATTACTGTAATATGCTCATTTTCTGTACTAAGGTATAACTGGTTGGCTGAATTCAGGGTGAAATATCTGCTTTCTACCCAGCTCTAACCTCCTACATATAACATAGCAATCTAGGACTGTGGAAAAGAGTCGCCTATTTCTCTGTCTTCACAAGTTCTCTCTGATAAACTCTCACTCTGAGCTGAGACTGTGCGAGACTCTCCCACAGTGGAATAAACTCTTTTTTTTCACTGACACCAGCAGAAAAGCAACATCATAAGCAGTCAATTCTTAAGGTAACAGTCAAGGACAGAAAGAGGATTTTTCTCATACAGAACACTAAAAGTTACGATTTAAACAACCAATTAGAGGTTTATTGAAAGAAAAATATTATCCTATATGAGCAAGAGTGCCCACTTTAACATGTATAAACAACGCTGCACAACCCTTTGTTTCTTCAGTCCAGCTGTGCAGACCTGTGACTCATGTTGCTTTGTTCATTAACTTGAACAGAGTAACCTGTGGACCCAGCTTTCTGAATTCCTGTGTCTGATTCTTGGCTCTTTTTTACTGTAGACTCAACACTTAGTGCAATTCTTGGATCATCAGGCAACTAGAGAAGTTTAAAGTCTACCAGCCCCAGACACAACAACTACAGTGATTGTTTTGAGTCCCTGACACCTGAAGACGCAGACAGCAGAGGGCAGTAAAAACAGCAATCAGCTTTTCACAGAGATCTGAGGAGCTGAGGGGGTGAGCCTTTTTCCCACCAGGTAAACTTATCAGGCCTCACCAGGTCACAATCAGAGCTAATCTGATACTAACATTAAACCCATTAAGACCGGGGCTACTCCACAAATATCTGACCTTGCAGATTTGACCTTGCTGAGCTTCTATAGCCATTGGGATGACCGAAGGCTCCAATCCAGGTACCTTACCTCCTCCAGTGTGCTGTCTGACAGGCCGTAGCTGCTGATGCCCAGCTCAGTCAGCCTCTGGTCCAGTTCAGACAGGAAGATGGCCAGGCTGCTGTCCTTGGCAGCTGTCTGTGGCAGGTTTATCACCGCCTCACGAACTGACTCCTCCACCAGCCTCGCACCAGGAATGTGGTGCTGCACCAGGGAGAGCAACGCTGCAAGGTCTGCAAGGAATGAGGAGAAAGCTCATGCTTTTAACGGGAATTCATGTTGGCTATCATATTCTATCATGGACAGAAGCTTTTGGTTTTAGGATGTATGAAAGCACCAGCTCCAAGGCAGGTCAACACTCACATAAACTGCTCTCCTCGCTTCCTAGCCCGGTGTCCTCACTCATGGATGATTCACTGTCCTGAAACACAGGGATAACATTTCAATAGGGCTGGGCACTTACTCACAAATTAGATCAAAATACATAATGTCCTGCTGCAATATTCTAATTGCAGACAGTGCAACATTTCTTTAACCTCAAATTTTTTGCAGTGCATTTTATGCTCTACAGCAGTGTTACTCCACCCTGCTCAACCAAAGAGCCAAATCGTTGAAAACTACATTTGCAAGAGCAATGATCTCATTGCACTCCACTTATTGCCATAAGTGGTGTACAGTGGAAAAAATGAGCTGTAAAGTGCCAAGAATAAGGTTAAGGTGGCAAAACTGGTCAAAAAGCTACAAGATTGGCAAAAAATCTGGAGAAAATATGTCCAACCAGCGCCAGGTTTAAGTCCTGACCTCGACACTTAGAATATAGTCAGAAAGCAGCAAAAAATAGTCTAAAAGCGGCAAAAAAACGCTAGAAAGTTACTCAAATAGGCAAAAAGCAGTCATGAGTAGAAAAAACAGTATCGAGTATGTAGAAATGAATATATCTTTCAAACGCCTGACATTTCTGTTTAAGATATCCTTTTTTTAATGTAATATTCTAATTGTTTTGAGACACTGAATCTTGGGTTTTCATGACATGTCAGCCATAATCATCATTTGAAGAAATAAAGGCTTAAAATAATTTACTGAATGTATAACGAGTCTAAATAATATCTGGGTTTCATTTTCTGAAATGAGCAACCAAAAATATTGAATTTATCATGTTCTAATTTTTTGGGATTTACCTGTTTATGCAAGTAGATTCTTATTCAAATACCAATATCTTCAATAACAAGTGGTACCAAATTTGTCATATGAATCAAAATAGCTCCTTTTTTGAAGTTATTTATTAGTTACCTTAAGTGGAGGCAGCTTGTTGGTGCTGACACTGGTGCTGGTGCAGATACTGGTGCTGCTGTGAGGGGCGGTGTCCTGTCCCTCTCTTTTCACCACGGTGAGGTAGTAGCCTGATCCCAGGTGGGATTTCAGGAAGAGTGGTGAGCCATAGCAGCACAGTTTTCCCTGGGAGATGATGGCGATCCGGTCGCCGAGCAGCTCAGCCTCATCCATGTAGTGGGTCGACAGTATGATGGTTCGATCTGAGGGAGGAGGACAGCACAGATCCAGGGTGACTACTCTTTGAGTTATCATCTGTAAATTTCAGATGACTCATGGTCTTCACATTTTTTCAGGTTTCAGGAAGTTTTTCTGACCCTTTCTTTTCTGTTTTTCATCTGGCACATCACGTAGAGTAATTGTTCTGTCTTAGTTTCCCAATAAAAACTGAAATCTATGCAAGTCATTTTGTCTTATTTGCAGAAAAAAATATCTTATTACTCTATTCATCATGTCTTATTTTAAGTTATTTGAAGACAAAATGAGGTCTGAATTGCTAGTCAAAAACATCTGCCAGTGGGGGTAAGAAAAATGTGCTTGTCAAATTTCTTGAAATTAGAGACATTTCTTAATAAAAAACACTTTTTTCTTACCCCATTGACAGACTTTGTTTATTTGCTACATGCAATTCAGATCTCATTTTTGTCATCAAATAACTTAAAATAAGATGTTATCTGTACTTGTTGGTTAAATGTGGCTCATATCATAAAATTCTCTTATTTTTAGTTATTAAAAGACAAAAGGGATATCTGAGTTGCTTGCAGCTAGTCAAAAAATCTGCCAAAGGGGTGAGAAAAAAGTTTCTTGTATTAAGACATCTTCTGAATTTCAAGAAACTTGACAAGCAAATTTTTCTTACTCCATTCATTGGCAGATTTGTTTTGACTTGTTATATGCAACCCAGTCACCATTTCTGTTGTTAAATAACTTGGAATCAGACATTTTCTGGATTTGTCAGTTGAATATTGCTCATATCAAGAACAATAAGACAGTTTTTGCCAAAACGAAGACATTGCTTAAATTTTAGTTTTTCAGCATAGACATAAATTTTGTCATCAGCACTTTTAGTTTGGAAGCTTAGCTTTGTTTTTTGATCTACTCTCCCCTCAGACGCTATTTTTTATCTGTAAATTCTGTGATATTTAATATGTAAATCCTTGAAAATGAGGTTTCATCAAAAACAATAGTTCCTCATCATCCCTGGCCCTGCACCTTTGCGATATTTGAGCAGCAGATCCCAGATTCCTCTGCGAGAGTAAGGATCCACACCAGCTGTCGGTTCGTCCAAAACAACCACCTTAGAGCCTCCAACAAACGCTATGGCCACAGACAGCTTCCTCTTCATGCCACCTAGGAGAGAGAGAGAGAGAGAGAGAGAGAGAGAGAGAGAGAGAGAGAGAGGGAGAGAGAGAGAGAGAGAGAGAGAAAGTATATTGTAGAACAGAGGAGGCTACTTTGGGTTTCTTCAACAAAATATACAAACATATTATACACATATTGACCATAGTGAGGATCAGAGCTAGATTTAAAAAAAAGAAGAAAAAGTATACCAGAGAGGTTTTTGGTCTGTTCATGACGTTTGTGCAGCAAACCAACGTCTTCCAGCAGAGTATCCAGCTCAGCTTTCACTTCCTCCTCTGACAAACCCTTCATACAGCCATAAAACCACACATGCTCCTCCACAGTGAGGCTGAAAGACAGACACACGCACTCAAAATACAGAAATACATCTACGCATATTAAATCCCAATCTGATGAGCTCATTATATCAGCTTCATCATCAGTAACTGGCAATACAAAAATGAAATAACAAAATTACCACACTCGATTCATCAAACTTTCCCAGTTATTTAAGAAAAGGTGTAAAGTTATTTATTTGAAAAGTTTGGTGTAAGCCAAGAAAGCGCCTTACATGTCAAACAGGACATTGTGTTGTGGACAAACTCCCAGCGTCCTCCTGATGATGTCCATTTCATGGCGGATGTCCATACCTTTTATGTAAACGGTGCCCGAGGTTGGTGGGAACAGGCCAGTCAGGACAGATCTGACAAACATCAGATAAGAGAGAATGAAAATATGTCCCCTGATGAAACCCTCCAACCATTCCATCAAGAAAAATGACACATTAACTAGCTCATCTCACATGTTTTTACACAAGCCCAAATCATTTGAGTATGATACAGCAACGCAAGTTAACACTCTTAAGACATGAGAGGTACAGGTTTAATGATCAATAAAGACTGGGCTGAAAAATTAATTTTGTTATCTAGTGACTGAGTTTTACATCCCCAAAGTGTCGCTTTTTCTTTCGAGCCAACTTAATTTAGTCTTTTAAAATTATACACTCCCCAAACACTTATTATGAGATATATCAGTGATAATAACTGTACATGGTTGTAGTTTTTCCTGCCCCGTTGTGACCAAGGAAAGAGGTGATCTGGCCCTCGTAGAACTTAAGATTGAGATGATTGACGGCCAGTTTGGCTCCTTGCTTGTAGATTTTCACCAGGTTTCGAATGCTCACCCCCAGAGTCAAGTTACTGGGCTCTGGTTCGATGTGATCTGATGACAGTGAAACAATTAAAACAGTGAAGTTAATTCTGATCATGGAGATAAATAAACAGGATAATGACAATGATCCAAAGCTTTTTACCTTCATCCTGTTCTGCCGGTGCAGGGGGGATTGGCATGCCCGCCTCCAGGGGAATTCCACCCCAGTAATTCAGCTGAAAGATGAAGTACCAAGGCCTGGGGATGCCATATTCACCTGAGGTAAAGACACACACAGATGCACACATAAAGTCTGGATGCAGTTAAGTCCAAATCTGGGAAAGGACATTTTTGTGTTTTTTATGAAAACTTGTGCTTTTCACTTCAAAAGTTTCAACTTTTTATAGCTGAAATAAAGTTTATTTGTCGTACCAGGAAACACTGCTTCGATATACCAGGCTGCGACCGCATAGATGAAGGCATCCACGTAAAGCATGCATATCGAAACAGTGAAGCTGTATGAGTCTCCTTCCATGGGGCTAGAGTGAATGTTGTACCACTGGATGCCCACTCCTTGCTCTTCATACTGAGAGAAGTACTCACAACCAAAACCAAAGGCCACAGGAGACAAGAAACTCTGAAGAATCAAAGCAAAAATATAGCACATTTAGTTAAAGAGTGTTTAAGTATGTGCTTCTACTGGGTTAAAATCTTGGTGTCATTTTACTCACAGCGAGAACTTTGTGTGTGGTGTTGAGGTGGTCTCTCCAGGCCACACAAAGTGTATAAGGCAGGTAGAGACCAAAGTTTATGAGGCCTCCACAAGCAGATGCCAGGTTGGCTTTAGAGAAGAAGGTGCTGATGAGGAAACACTGCATGATGGTGGCTGTGGCATACGCCGTCAAGAAGAAAAATACAACAGCTGTATCGCTGTATGGAAGGATATCACCCCACTGGCAAAAAAGCAAAGGGAAAGAAATTGTTTAAGGAGAAACTTTGAAACATTTGAACACCAAAGGGTTTCCAACTGAATGCATTTGGTCTGACTTTCATCAATGTACAGCTAATATGATCCATTAAGAGATTGCACCTTAAGTAGAGCGAGAAGGAGTCCTGCAGACACCAGGAAAGGAACAATGCTGCTGATAAACCAGCTGAGCCACAGAGTTCCTGATCCCAGACCCATAATCCTCATGGTTTCTTTCAGCCGGGCCTCCTTCTCGTAAACTATGCCTTTAATTATCATGGCCACAGAGTAGTTCCAGGCCAGAGTCAAGAAGAGAGGCAGAGAGCGATTCAGCACCCGAAGGAAACTGAAAAGGTAACAGAGATTAAAATTATACAGGAAATTCAACAGATATTCTGACATGCTTAACTCTTGCTTCTGTTATGTTGATAAAATCTATAATCCTATTACTTTGATGACATTTAAGACAAATTTGGAGGAAAATGGGAATTCTTCATGGGTTATTCAGTATCTTTAGAATAAGACACAAGACTGTTTGCTATCATGATAAGCAGCGATCTCTACAACAATATATAACTCACACATCATCTACATAGCACGGATAAGGCATCTGTTGGATGTAAATGCCGATAGTTTGTGGGACTCCAGTCAGAATTCGGTTCACAGCTCTCTCCACCAGGTCCTGGACGTAAACAAAGCCGCCCCTGATGTAGTGCATGTCTTTCAATGGGTCAGCTGCTGGGCCAGGATCCCAAAACCTGATGGAAACCAAAACAAGCACATGTGTTTATACTATGTTCTGTTTTTTTTAATAGAAAATAGGTTGTAGTTAAGGTGGTCATGTTCTGGAAAGCTGAATAGAGGATACTCTACCCAACTTTTACGAAGATGCTGCAAAAATACCCAAAGATTTTTAAAAACAACGAAGCATCTTGAAAACCATACAATCAGAAACATTACTTTTCTATATGAAGGGAAAGTTTATACAACATAATGCCACACAACATGCTTGAATAAGAACCAGGGAGGTAGCCCATTGCATGAAAGTGTATTTCGCCTGTGCCAAAAATATAAATAACACCTAAAATCTCAGTTAAACAAAAAGAAGGATCAAGATGTAATTAAGTGGATTTTTTCTTTTCTTTTAAACAAAAGAAAATAGAGGTAATCAATTCTTGTTTTATTTAGACTAATGGGTTCCTTCACTCTTTTTTTCTGTCTGAGAGCACAACCCAGGGAGTCAGTGGATGTTTCCAGTTTTTAATCTGAGGAGTGCTCGTGGTCTTTTGTATCATGATGCATGTGGTGTGCATGCTTCATATCTTGAAAGGGAAGTTCATTGTAATAATGCGAGTGGCCCAGTGCAGCGCCCACACTGACGGCCTGTGGAACAGACTGAGCAAAACCCGGGCATTTTGGGCAAGATTAAAAACTCCCCCCAGACATAATTTTAAGACTAAAACAAAGGACATGTCCAGGCCAAAGGAAATGTTTGCTCGCCCTAGTTATGGGCAAAATTTTTTTAGTACAAGATGAAAATAATCAGTCATTTTTGATTTTTTTTTCATGCAGAGTCCATGGAATTTCATAAACCCAAGAAAGGGACATTTTTTCAACACTGAGAAGGGAAAATAAACAATCATCCCTAAATGACATAGTCAAATAGAGCTAAATTACACTGACTGCTTAATTTGATGCTCTCAAATTATTGTAATTTGTTGGAAAGCTCACAAAGTTATATCTCAAATTGGCTGTTCCAGTTCACTCAGTAGTTCTCTGCTTCATGACACTTTAATGCTTCCTCAGTACCTGTCCTTGATCTTGTTGGTCCGGGTCACATCATCAATATCCATTCGTATCTTGTAGGTTACGTGAGGCGGGAGGTCAGGGGAGGAGGAAGAGTTGGGCAGCACGAACACCACACCTGCCCAAAACTGTCTGTCCTCCAGCAGATCCAGAGCCCTGCCAACCATCTCCTCTTCGGTCCGCAAGCCTTCCAACTTGTTCAGGGAGAAACACTAAAGGATAATAAAAACAAGCTTTGTTTAAAGAAAAAAAAAATGAATCAATTTTAATACTTGGCAAGGTAAATAAAAGATAATTAGTCCCGTCTTAAAGTCTCTAATGTCTTCCCCTTGATCAATGGACTGTTGGAAATCAGGGATCACCTCAGTGACTTGTGCAAGAGTGTTGATAGTGTTGCCAATTCTATTGTAGAAATCCAGCCATGTGGGCGGGGCTCCGGGTTTTCGTGGGACGTCTGGTGAAGGTGTGGATAGGAAACGTGCGATCCGTGAGGCCGTCCAGGATGTGTTCTCCAGTCGCAAGTTGACTAGTACTGCTACCTCTGGCCGCCTCAGCAAATTCTGCCAGAATGAAAAACAAAAACGAAAAAAAAACATTCAACCAAAAGTTCTTCAGTCCCTCCAAAATGGTGGAGCAGTGAGAGAGAGAGATGTACCTGTAGCAGCTGGATCTCCACACTGGTCTGCATGTAATTCTTGATCCGCGGTCCCACCTCCATCCAGGCATCATTCAGGTCCTGGAGGATCAACAGGTCCTCAAAAGTCTTGTTCACCTTAAGAAGAAACAATAACACCACACAGTTTGAAAAAGCATTTACTTCCTAATGTTGATGTGTTGATCTGGGCTACTCAACTATTAACATAAAATGCAGAGAAGAAATATCAGACAGTTAGGCTCCTGATACATCATAAAATACAGACACTGAGTAAGATACTGAGAATTACAATGTTTTAATGGCATTGAAAAACCCCGTTCCTGAGTATTACAGTCCAAAGGGTTTGGTTATCAAACAGGAAGCATTTATTTCCAAACCTGGCACAAGAGGTAAGGCAATTTATGTTTCTTAGATTATTTCTTTGTGGTAACAATGCTTCCTTACAATAAACCTTTTATCATTGGAGAGCCTGATTATTTCCTCTCTAAATGGTGCCACACTTGTAAGGAAAACATGAGTATGTTCGTTGTACACATGTCATATTAGCAAAATCTTCTCTGCAAATGCCAAACGGACTATTCTGCTGTTGATTCTTGTTTTGAGCATCTGATTTTTAGCACCTGTAGTACCAGAAACTCAAAACCGGCACACACAACAGAATGCATGATCCTTGCAAATGTGGCACAGAAATTAACAATCTATCTAACACCATTAAGTTTTAATGCCAAGAAACATTATTTAAGATAAAAGGAAATAATCTACCAAACACAGAAAATTAAAAAATTCTATGACCAAATATTTGATATCTGAGCTTCTGTACCTCTTTCATGATTTGTCGGGTTGTGGGTGTGTCTGGGGCGTACAGCAGCTTTCCGATGAACAAAGGTTTTATGCCTCTCCACACGATGCGAGACAGAGGGTTTGACTCCAGGCCTTGGATCAAACTTTTACAAAAGGGAGCTGCATCGGAGACAAATAATTGTAAGACAGAAACTTATGCTTAATGGTATTTTCTTAATCTATAGAGTCATTCTTGATCCAAAAATCCACAAAACAAACAAAAAACAAAACAAAAGACAAATGAATCATAATATTGGAGCTTTGTTTTCTGTCTATTTATGACGCTGAACATATTTTTTTCTTATATCTATTGGCAAGTAACATGATAGTAACTACTCCTCTTTGGGTCCACTCATGCAAATTTGTTGTTACAATCCACACAGATGGTATAATTTAAGGTCAAGGGCAAAGAATGAAAAAAAAAATTACCTTGACACACAGTGGACAAAATTTAAAAACCAGGTTGGCAACAATAATCCATATAGAAGTAATGACGTACAGTGTACATGTATGTGCCCATGATACATTCTCACCATCAGTTTCTAATCATACTGGTCCTTACTACAAAAGAACAAGCAAACTACAAATCTACAATGTCCAAAGAAATCTTACTGGTGCTGTTGTCACTTTCGGAATCGGTGTCGTTATCGACATTGTTCCCCAACAAGGCCTTGATGTCATTGTCTTCATACCAGTTGAGTGATGGGATTTGTTCACCACTGTCCTCAGGATGACCGCACATGATCCTAGAAAAAGCACGAAAACTGTCCCTGGGCGGCACTGAGTTATTCTCTGGAGAGAGAATTTTAAGTGCCTCATTCATTTCCTGAAAGCTAGAGAAAGAGGAGAACTGAAGGAAGTCAGAGAGGAGTGAGGAAAAGTTTTGGACGAGGGAGACAAGAGAGAATAGAGGACGGTAAATATCCAGAGGAGACACAGTTGGGGCAAACAGACTTTTTTTGAATCTAGTGAGAGTTGAAAAAGGGTATTACAAAAAAAAAAATCAAAGGTGAAGTTTATGAATGCAACAAAAGCAGAAGCTTCCATTAGCAGCCACTCATGAGAGCAAGATAATCTACAACTCATAATGCCAATAACCCCAAAAATTAAACTGTAATTGATTTTTAGTCTGAATGAATTAAATTTGATAGACGTATAAAGACATGATTTGTCTGGTATTTTCTTACATTGTCTATCATTACAGCCAGCTCCTGGGAAACCGAAGTGGCAGCCTGACTGATGACTCTCAAATCTCCAGCGTTAGCCTTCAGACGTTCCCTCTGACAGGAAAGACAGACAGACAGGTAAACTCATTGTTCTCACTCAAGAGCCAAATGTCTGGAAGGAGTCAAGTTCTCCCGTCTGAGGATCCCTACCGAGAAGAGCTTGCTGAAGTCGAGCTGAGTGAGGAAACGACGTTCGGCCTCCTGCAGTACATCAGCAGGCTCGTCACACAGCTGAGTCTGAAGATTGTTCATTGCTGCTTCTCTCCCACTGTCCATCGTCAGAAACTGTCTCAGCATGCTTGCATTACACACCAGGTCCTTCAGCTGCAACTGAGCTCCAGCCACCGCAACCTGAATGGTACAAAATTGTTGAGACAGTCTTTTCATAGTTTTGGGCAAACGGAAAAATACTGTTACACTCTATTCATACACTTATTCAAATTTTCATTTACCCTGCCAATTACTCAAGAAGTTTTATTTCGACTAAGGTTGGCAATATCTGATGTGTTGCCACTTTTGTCAAATCCCAAGGTTTTAAGCGGGTCCTTAGTTGACACATTCAAATGTTTGTCATCCAAGGAGTTTGAGCAGATAACCTTACCTGAAAATTAAGACGTGCCTTCAGCAGCTGGTCCACGGTCTCAGGAGACAGGCTGCTATTGGTCAGAAGGAAGGAGGAGAAGGTCTCATTGGGTCTCAGGTAATCCTCTACCGGGAGATCTGAAGGGGAAAAAAACATTAAGCTCTGCTACAAGAAAATAATTACAATAAATAGAAAATTCTGATTCTGTTGGTCATGTTTGACATCTACATAAACTGTAGTGCAACAGCAATCAAACAAAGCAGGGTCAAAAGTGTGAAATTGAACTAAATTGTCATCTGCCTACTAAAATGATGGAAAACAACTTCTGGTAAAGAACTGTTCTGTGGTGGTAGAGACCTTTTTCTTTATTCTTTACAGTATTAGTGGGACAGGGCATTAGGATTCATACGATTTCTGTTAGGGCCATTAACTGCATGCAAACCTTGTTGATGACCAAACTTCAATCATCTGATTGTCTGTGGTAGTCTTGTAATTGAATCTGCCTCAGCACAGAGGAGACAGCCTAACTGTGCTGCGTGCACAACGGCAGTAAATGACCACATTCATCCGGGAACCTGACACCTGTTTACATCCATTCATACAGATCAGCCACCAGCTGCTAATGTAACCACTTAGTCCCATTTAGAGCAGACTTAGAACAGTCTGCAGATTAGAAAAAGAACAAGAAAAGGGAGCTGAATTGTGCTTTTCTTTAGTCACTGAGGAGGGGTTTCGTATTCTCTGACTTGAACATTGTGATCATCTTGCCTTCTTGATGATCCTTTTAAAATCCCAAGACTCATTTGAATACCTGGTGTTAAAAACTTGGTGCCAAAGATGACTTTATAAGTAGAAGTAGTTTTGTCTGGCAGGGGTTTTAAATGAAAAACTTTTTTTTCTTAGCTGAATCAACTTTCTGTAATCAAATTAAATTTAGTTTAAAATAAGCTGTGGTACTTGGCCAGGCTCCGGGTCGCTCTCCCAGCATTCGCACACTCTGGATCAGGTCCTGAAAGCCTGAAAAACTCTGGTTTCCACCGTAGGACAGAACAGTCTGGGCGTCCACAAGGAGACGAGAGAGTCTGAAACAGAGTGACGACGATGAGGATTTGACTTATTCAGATTATCTTTCAACCAAACGCCAGTTTTAAATCTGCCACGCTGAGTATAGGAAGACCAACTTTGATGTCTTTTGGTTAACTGCTTCAAATTCAACTTTGCAAAAATTGCAGTATCTCATAGGTAAGTAAAAGTTTAAGAGTCTTCAATCGTGGCTTCACCTACAGTCTACATTATAAACCTATACAGAATCAGTAAAAGTAAAACAACAATCAAATTTTCACAAATATGAACTGACAGTAGTTGTATGTTTATCTTTCAGGTTTCTTTATCCTACTAACACTGATTGATGCTACAAGCAGCTGCCCTTGTTTTCACCTCCACTCTACCTACATGGAGTTGTCAAAGTTGCCAACTTGGCCGGCTGTCTCTCCTGGTGTCGGGCTGTGGAAGCAGGGGTTGTTGATGTTGCAGATTATTCCCTGAATCCAGGGCAAGGTACCTGCAGATGGCAAAGCCTTGTTTGGGAAGTGGCCTAAAAGTGATGAAGAGACACACAAACAAACAGCTCATTAGCAAAAGATTACAGAACAATGAATTCACTGTGGTAGTGGCCTGACTCATGTAACGCTACAGGAAGTGGACATAATAGTTATCTAAGCTGTGGTTATTTAAATAGATTTTGACTTTACTGTAAACATGTAGCTACACGTTGCACAAAAAAACAAGGCTTTGACCTGCTGGTCTACATTGTACTGTAATTATCTGATGTCATTTTATGGAGCTGAGTATCACTTGAGGTCAGAACTAAGGAGGTAAAAGTACGTGCATGTGTGGAATCACTCTCAGTGAGTTAATCCTCTTTAAGTGGTTGGCCTAATACCACTTTTTCAGACCCTGTAGGTGTGTTTCTGCATTACATAACAGCACTTACATTGGCCCTGTTTGTAAGGAGGAGGTGAATTTCTAATAGAGATGAGGATGAGGAAGAGGAAGAGAGGTGAGAGGAGTTCGACCATCAGCTGGATCTGCATAAGACAAGAAAGGGAGAGTGTTAAAGGTGCAGATTTATACTCTTGACTCTGTCTCATAGTAAATATACCCAGTGACAATGAGTTGGCTCTGCGATTGCTCTCTGACGTTGAAGTGTAGTCACCTTATTCCTCCTGCGGTATGCAACGTTCTTCCAGAGCAGGAGGAAGAGCTGCCTGAAAACCCCCATAGCTTAGCTTGCATCGACCTGGCCAAGATGCAATCCTGAAACACAGCATGGGGTTAGAATGAGAGGCTGGCACAGCCAAGGATCCCGGTTCACTTTCCTTTCTTTTCCCACTATGATACCAACTGTTGAATGCAATCAAAATGGGCTCTTAGTTTGAGTGTAAATCACATAAACACCTCATTTATCATCTGTTCCACAAGCTCCATCATCCTTTTGGTCAACAAAAACTGCCAAACAAATACTCTCATATGAAGTACAGGATGATTTTTTCAATTTTAGTTTTAAACACTGACAGACTCTGGTCATCATTAAGTTTTTGCTTTTTAGCTTCATATCAAACTTGTTTGTCTCAAGTTATCAAGAAGTGAAGTTGTAAAACAAGATGTATACTGGACCAGAAATCTCTATTTATTTTGTATCACTCCTTAATTATTCCTGATTCATGATGTTGTGTTGAAATTTAGGGTAAAACATATGAAGGTGACCTGAAACAGATATGCACACCGCAAAATTGTGCAATCAAGTTAATTCATCATGCTGGTCATCTGTACCATGCCAAATAATCAAATAACTAACTTATTTTTGATCTCTAACATGCCAAAATTTCTTGAACTTTTGAAATATAAAACTGGTCAATTTATGTTAAAAGTACTGAACAACAAGGTTCCTATGTTTGTGGTGTAGCCCTATGGGAAAGCCTTCATGATGCTGTAAAACTGAGTAAGAACATGGTTATTTTCAAATTCAGCTATGAACAGATCTTGAAGAGTATGTATAAGTGAAATGGGACAAACATGGACATTGTCTCAGAATGTAGTTGCATCTTTACACAAATATTGTTTATAATTCCATGAAGTGAGGGATAGGGTATGATGAGCTTGGCTTCTTCCTGTCCCTCCACGCCCTGATTTACTTTGATTTATACAGGGTGGGCCATAAGTTTCCATAAAAAGGAAAATGTATAATATATATTTTTTATGTTTCAGATACTCCAAGAGATGCATTTGATTATCTTTGGTTATTTTGGAGGCACTTAAGGCCATGGTGAATCAGGTGATGACACGAGACATAAGTCATCTCAAGGGATGTATCACCAAAGCCATTATAAGCAAAATTTCAACTGTGCTGACTCAAGTTTATTAACAGTCATATAGAGCACATTTCATAAATAAAAGCCGTTGTCAAACATAAATTATTTATTTTCCCAATGTATGGAAACTTATTGCCCACTCCTGTAATTATGAAAGTCTCTGTAGGACAATGATCATGTTTTGTTATCATTGGGTGCATAACTATGTACTGCTCATGTTATAGGAAAATAACAACAATAATTTTAGAGTGTCAGAGAGTGTTTTTTTTTACAAGATGACCAACCGTTTTTTAGTGCTCTTTTAGGGTGTGGTCACTTAGCTGAGTAACAGAACCATCAGTGCTATCAGAAAAGTACTGTGACTCTGCATCTGACCTTTACCTTATAGAGGTCAGTTAACTTTAACCCTCAGCAGAAAAAAACATTGCATTTTGACGCTTTAACTTTTAAATTTCCCATAAACAAGAACGTGGAGGGAAGTCACACATCTTTGCTGACAGATCCAGGAGGCTGTTTTTACATTTATCATGGGTGAATGTTGTCTCATGTTGCCTGCTGTAATCTGCTCAGGACGGACAATCCTTTGCTTCATCCTGAAATCCTCCTGATCCTTACAGCTTACCTGTTTCTCGCAGAGACTCTGATGTGTAGCTTGCCCTGTCAATGACTCCAGAGTATGTTGCACCCCTGTGGTCTCTTCCAAGTATTTGGCTGTTGTAAATAATCTGAAGATCTAGGATTTGTGCAAGGTCAGGTCAGAAAGAAAGGGCCAGACTTATTTCCCTTGCAAATCTGGATTTTTTTTTGGTTAGAGTCCAAGTTTGTGCAGGCTACAGGTATGGTAGCTGTGTTTTTTTTTAACCCTAACCCAACCAGATTATATCTCATTAAAATCTTATTTACAGTAATAGGTTGTCAAACACATGAAAACGGTTCAAAGATGTGTAATAAACTGGTTTCCTGGTAAAGCAAGTGTCTGTAGCCTAATGGAAAATGTTAAAAAGGAGACAAAACATCCTTTGTAGGAACACAAACTAAAGACACGTTATAGTTAAGGCAAAACATATTTCAACAAGTGTAAGGTTAAAATTGCATCCAAAATGACTTAACAGGTGCAGATACCATTGTTTAGAAAGAGGAAAAGTCCTCCTAGCTTCCTTTTCCCTGCATGTTAGAAATGCTGTCTGGTTAAAAATGACTTCCACAGAATAAGACGTTCAATTTAAATATCCGCTGATTCCCTTTAAATCGTTGTTAATGATTAACTTACCGTACCCGGGTGATAAAACCTCCTTCCGCGTATCGGACGCCCGGTTACATGTCATGTCATTGCATCTCTTTTTCCCATGTGTAAGCCCCGCCCACTACGTTTACTGATTGGGTAAAACTTGTTGAATGGGCGGGGCTACAGAAGCCGGTAAAGAATCTGATTGGCCATTTGTTTTTATGTTTTGGTTCCTAACGACAACTGATTGGTTGGTCTCTACCACAGTCATGTACAGTACATTTACACAGTGCGGTGTGCGCAGCAATGATACTCACATATAAACAAAGGCAGAACTTTATTAGCAGGAGCAGCATGTGAAGACATTTTATGATTGTGAAAAGTTAAAAAATATATTTTTCAAACATATTTCGTTTGCAGTTTTGACATATTTTATACGTTGTACCATGCTGCACTTTATGAAACATTTCCAAATATTGAAATAAAAGACAAATCTGTCCAAATTTTATCATACAGCAGCTGTAGCAAAACAAAAACAATTATGCAGTTTGTTCTAAAAGTTATTCAATTTAAATATAGACGCAGATATAAAAACATTTACTATTTCAAAATGTATTCTGTGACCACTGACTCTTAATAAATAAAAACTAGATGATATCTTTTTAAGTGAACATTAACGCCAGCAAACTCTTAAAAATAAACCTATTTTTTCTCTGTCAAACAAGGCAGTTACATTTAATTGTGCATGATCTCAGCCTCTGTCAGGCACATTAAGGGAGGCATTATTTGGATGAACATGAGTGCAGGCCTGTATGATACGTAAGGGGCTGTAAGTACATCCTCATGATCAGGTCTTTGTTCTGGTGTAGAGGGTTTCCCCTGCAAGCGAGTTCAGCTCAGGCACAATGGATATGCAAAACTGGAAGACCATATACTCTCAATTAAGATAATCCATGTAAAAGTTATTACAGTCAAAAAATATTCTGTTCATTCTTATTGCATCTCAGCTACAGCCTGCTTGTTAAATACCAGATATATACAAAGGGAAAGCTACCATCTACCTCTGTCACTTTACAACATACTTTACTCTTAAAATATATAGCTAGACTAGTTTGTAATATTCAGTGGTGTGACAACAGCTTTCCATGAGTTTTATGAGCAATTGCATAATATTTTCTGAGTTTGGCAAAACTTCTTGTAGCTTGAACACTGTGCAGCATTTTTGTCTTTAACGCAGCAGAAAGTGCTCAAAGAAACACCGGCTGCTCTTGTCCAGTTAAAAGGCGATATGTTGAAGCTGGCATGGTCTTTAAGTGAATCTGCAGAGAGAGAAAAGATTCAAACCGTGACTGTGAGTTATTACACCATTACAGATGAGTCAAAACCACAAGCGATGATAATGTATTCAGTTGTAATGTTATCTCACCTCTCCGATAGCATTAGTCAGAATCTGGATGATCTTATCATGTGGTGTGGCAACGACACTTTGTCCGTTGATTTCTATGATACGATGTCCAACACGGATGCCTCCTCTCTCTGCGATGCCACCTCGCATGAGACTGCAGATCTGCAACAGGAAGAGAAAAAAAAAATCAGAGCTGTGAGCCAAAGCTGCATCTTGAGGCATCTTCCTCAAGAAAGTGAAAAGATGAAAGATACTGGTAAACATAACTGATAGTTCACTACTTACGATACCATCCTCCACACTGAAGCCCAGCTGAAACTTAGGATCTGGCCTCCTGATAATGGCCATGGTGACTGGTGGGCAGTGAACGATGCTGAGCTTTACATATTTTTGGCTTTTTAAATCCTGAGGTAGATACAAAATGTGAAACAGAGCTAATGAGTGCTCACTGCAGAGAGACACAACGCCATCTAGTGCATTTCTAAGACCATTACACAAGAGGAAGCCTCACTTGAATTGTTTCCATTCAGCTGTTGGTGTTTTTTGGTTAACATTAACATGACAATTTTCACAAAATTAACCTTCTTACAATCTCTACACTGAAGGAGCAAAACACCTGACCAGAGTTGCATGACTATAAGAACAGACTAAACCTCACACTTTATGCAAAAGAGTATGTAGTGATTTGTAAAACTCTGTCACTGTTAAAATAATCGCCAAAGTCATTTTTTGTCAAAAATGTTTTTTTGTTTTTTTTGCCTTAATCATCACCTCATGACATTTCGATAATTGAAAAAAGGAGCTTGATTTTCAAAATTGTGTGTAAACAATTGAAAAAACTGTCAATCTGAAGCTCCATCAAGACATTCTGTCACAACTGCTCAATAAATAATTCTTCTGTTTTAGTGAATAACAATTTAATGATTGTTTTTCTTACTACTTAAGGCCCTCACCCTAAATGTTCCCATCTTACCCGGATGATGTTCTGGCAGGTGCTGATGGGTAAACCCACCATGCTGGTGCTGTTAACAGACATGATGCGATCCCCAATGCTGAGCTCTCCACAGCGCTCCGCAGGTCCTCCATGAAGGAGGTTTGCCACAACCACAGTGGGGAGGATGGAGCCCCAGCCGGACTCCACCACCGCCAGACCCAGGATCTCTCCAGCAGCCTTGGTGATAACGACCTGAACCACAGACAGAGGATGCTACCTTTTAGCAAAATTGCTTATTACTCACAAATATTCAAAGCTACAGACAAACACTGTCCCTGTGCTTACATCTCGGATGTTCTGGGAGTCAGAGAAGTGGGCCAGGTCTCCGTTGTACAGCTCCTGGCTTTCCAGATAGTCGCTGTACTCCCCAGGTCGTAGATCGCTGGACTTGATGCCGTTGGCCTGAAGAAACTGCTGATAGGCCACTCCGAATGCCTGACCAATGGCCTGGGCAATAATCTGAGCCTGGAATGGATAAAAGGGAAATCAGATTCAATTGATTCAGGTTTATTTTGAGACTTTAGAAATGACACAACAGGCAATGAAGAGAAAGAACTTTTTTTAACCCTTCATTCAAACTAAAAATTAAACACAAAACATGTGAAACGTTACAAAAAGGTTGACCTCTTTGTAGTTTTATCATTTATTTTAAACATTTAGTCCTCCCTTTTCACATTTCAAAATAAAGTGCTTCACAAACAGACTAAAGTTGGGAACAAAAAATTAGCAACAGACACAGTAGCCTCTTGGCTCTAAGTATTCCTCAGCTAATTAGTTTCTAAAGAGAAAGTCTTCCTCCTCCTGCTCCTATTCAGTCTTGCCAACTGCGGGAAACTGGGACGACAGCCAGACCATTTTTACATTCAGGAGAACTCGCTGTCTGTCTGAGGGAAGGAAACCAGGCCAAGCTAAAGCTGAAACTATTGTCCAGCCAAACAAACAGCACATTTAATCTGAGTGCAACACTGAGGGGAGCAAAAGACACCTTATAAATGCCTCTAACTGTGAGCTCTCTCGTGGGATAAAAGGCTCAAAAGGCTCAAGAAGACAAATGAAAAGAAGTGATGAAGTAGTGCACTTTCTAAAGATAACAGAAACAGAGCATACAGCTTTATGCCTTCAACAGCTGCTGAGGATCAAATAAATGTGAGGGTGCTTAAGTCAAACACATTAACTATCACAATTTAATACTTACATCAGCAGAGGAGAAGACATGACAGATCATTAAACACTTCTTCTGAGAGCCTGAAGAGGATGAAGAGTCTGCATCCTGCCCTTTACGTTTTCTCCGAGCCATCAGGACCACAATATCACCGATGTCTGCGATATACGAGATCATCTGCAGAGCGTGATCCATCATGGCCTCCTGGCAGGAATCAAATACAAAGGGTTCATGATATTAGAAAGGAGAAGAAAACAGGAAGCTCTACTTTGCACATGAACTTGCCAAGATTCAATATCTCACTGAATTAGTACTTCACAAAGAACACTGCCTCTCCCTTCTTTCCATTTCACCAATAAGATTATCAAAGCAATCCTTTGGAGGGAGAAGACAAAAACAGTGAAAGAGACCTCAGAGGAGGGGTGAGCAATTGAACCTTGAAGACATATGTCAAATCTGGATTTATCCTGTTTCATTTATCCAAGATTGAGATGTAAAAGCAGAGGTACATGAAGTTGAGCTATGTTAAGTTGATGTGATGAAATAAATAACCCAAAAAATTTGACACATATAAATACTTTGCCACAAATACCCTTTCGATTTTTCACTTAATAATAAGAAATGTGTCTTGAAGAAACAGGAGTCATTTTATATCCATGATCATGGTGCAACACAGAGCATCCAGCCGTGCAAAGTGGGAGAAGCTGACGGTAGATGACCCACTTTGACTCCCCTGACAATTCAACCACACTGAGGAGGGAACTAGACTCTACTATAACTCCAAAATTACTGCAGAGCTCCGTTATTAAAATCTCCACCCCATTCTATATTAAGAGTTCTTGCTGCATGGGCGTGCAGGCTGAAATTAAGACGTGATGCTGTCACTCCAAGGATGAGCCCTGGGATTTCAGCACATCAGGTCTCATTTCAGTCTGAGAGCAAATCTAAATGCGACATGAAACAAGTAAAGCAGGAAAAGAAAGAATTGGTGAAGGCTCAAGGTTGAAAGACACAGAAAGGGAAAAGAATTCAAATTACAATGTAAGAAAGTGAACTGACTCTTCCCTCAGTGGTTGCCAAAACTCACCTGGGTATCAGCAGTGAGCACTTTTATTCGCTGGGTGGAGATGAACAAATCCACCTCTGTCATTGGCTGTGACTCTCCCTCTGGTGCCTGGAGGAAACAGGAGTGTTATTTGCATTCATATCTCAACTACCCCGAGTCACGATGGTATGAATCTGAATCTAATCTACGCTACAGAAGCATGATCGAGCACGCAGCACACATGTGAAGTTAAAGATATTCAGAGCCATTATGAGTGTATCTTGAGGTTTCACCTTGATACGATCCACAGCCTCCTGAGCCTGTGCCATACGAGCGTTGGTGGCCGGGTTCCTGTCAGACTTGAGCTGAGTGGAGCCGAGGTACTTCGCACCGAAGACCACTCCATCCAACAGGTCCTCGGGGTCACACGGACCAGGCACTGAAGGGTAAACATGCAGATGGTGAAATGCCAGCAAAGATATAGATTTAAAAAAAAAAAAACCAGAAGTGCGCTTGAATGACTTACCGTTTTTTATTGACTGTTGATCAGCACCCTATGATCACAGCATAAAAAGATGAAGTTTAGTCACTTTTGATCCAAAGAAATTTGAAAGACTAGTAAAATTTAACTTTTCATAACCAAAAACCGTTTTCTTCCCTTTGTTTCTCTGTCCAATGAATGTAGTGTCCTGTTAGCGTTTCATTTGTGGGTCATATTTTAATGAAACAAATCAACTAATAAAACTGAAATAAGCATGTTCACACTTAACTGCAAATATACACAAGACATATGTATTTAGGCGAAAATGAAAATATCTCTGATTTCAAATGTAGTTTTTCTACTTAATCCAACAAAAAATTCAGTTTTGAGTTATGTAAAAGGTAACATCCATACAGATAAAATATACATGTATGTGTATGTATCAATACATGTGTACTTAACATTTTTATCTTGTGATCAATGGTTGTTGCTACAAAGAGGACACATTAAGCTGTATCATCTCTATCTGGAAAGGCTGAAGAAATGTCCAAAGGTATATTTCTTCAGTGTTTAAAAGCAAAAATGCATCAATTATATTAGGGTTAAATGGTACTGTTGTCCTAAAAGTAGATTAAATACTGTGTCCAGATGAAACTTGGGTTAAACATTCAATTATTATAAAACCAACAGTTACAGGAGGAACAGGGTTTCATCCTCTAACTTGAGCTGATTATGTTGAGGATTCCTGAACCCACCTGCTCACTCTCTGCAGCAGCCTCCTCTTCCTCTGGAGGCTCCTCACCCACTTTCATCCACACAGGCTCAGGATACTCTTCATCAGGCAGAGAACTGAGGGAGTCATCCCTGTGACGCTCCTGTTGACCATTCCCACAACGCCTCCAAAACTGCTGAGCATCCTCCTGGCTGTAGGACACAGACACCACAGCGTCCACCTCCCCTCTGTGGGGCGCGCAGGTGGTTGGGGGTGTAGGTCCGATCTCTGTAAACTGCAGCAGCCCCAGCAGGTCTCTGTGATGACCTTCAGAGAAGAGCAGCCCGGTGGTTTCACTGCTGTCATCTGTTGTGAGAAGAGGTGCGTTCAGATCGGAGCGGGTAGGGCACTGATGCTGGTCGATGTGGGGGGGCGTCTCATGAGGATGAGACTCTTCACCCATCATCTGGAGCTGGCTGAGCAGGGTGTGGATGCGGCTGTGATCTTCATCACCTAAACTCCTCCTTGCATCCTCAACCTCCTCTTCACTGACTCTGCTCTCCTCGTCACATAAAGTCTCCTCCTGGTATTCCCTGACACCCTCCGAGTCCTCAACACCCCCATGTTCCTCCTCTTCAACAGTGTTATCCTCTTCCTCTAGTTCAACAGCATCTTCCTCTTTATTTTCTGGAAGCTCCTGCTGGCTCCCGTCGACTGAAGCTGCAGTGTGACTCACGTCTGTTGGTAATACTGGCTCACCTGGGCTGACCTCATCCAGATTTTCTACAGCAGTGGGATAGCTGGAGTCATCCAGGTCGCCCACTGAGCCCGCCTCACTGGAGGAGTCTGACCGCCAATCTAAAGGAGGAGGCTCAATGGGGTTGTAGGAGTCCAAATCTTGCACCTCTGAACCTGAAGGTGCTACAACAGTCTCCTCACTGAGCTCAAAACCAGAGAGCACATCAGCTGATTCAGCCGGTGGGCACAGGGTGTCTGTGACTGCAGACGGCGGCAGATCAGCAGGGCAGACATCTGAGTCCATTTTGTGAGGAGGCCTGTTGGAGGAAAAGTCGGATTATAACACAGTAGTTTCACTCCAAAAGGCATTAGGAAATGGGCTCATGAGGTTTCTGCAGGAATAAAATGATTATTGCAGAAGTTTGAGAGATGATCATGACATGACATGATTCAGATCCGCCCAGATCACTGCGCTGTCAGCACGCAGACCTGCTTGTTGTAACTATGGTGTCTAAAAGTAGTATGGGAGGTCGAGCTTTTATCAGGCTCCTCTTCTTTGGAATCATTTACCGGTTGAGCTCCATGGAGCAGACACCTTCTCTATTTTCAGGAGTAAACTTGAAACTTTCTTTTTGAATAAAGCTTAAAGTTAGAGCTAGATCAAGTCTGAACCAGGTCTTCGATATGCTACTATAAGTCTCGACTGTCAGGGGAAAAACTGACACACAAGGCTTCTGTATCCCTCTCTCCTCTATCGGTTAGTCTAACTTTTAATGTCAGTGCACCATTGTGGGTATCACCATGGATCCCTCTGGACTGCCAGCTGCCATGAGCCTACCTGATTCCAGCTGCTATGGCTTTTACAGTCAAAACTGTTTTTTTTCCTCTGCGTCTGTGTCCTTCTGTGCCTGTCTCTCTATGCATGTATCCTTAGAAGTCTGTTTTTTCTGTCTGTATCCCTCTTTATCTGTGTCTTTCTGCGTCTGTGTCTCTCTGTCTGTATCCCTCTGTGTACGACGTTTACCTACGTTCACATTGCCATAGCAAGTGTGACATATGGACACAGTTTAACACATTCGTTATCAAGCATGTCGTGCAAAAAATAATAGCAATACAAGAATAAATTAGAATTAGAATAAACTTTCTCTGTACATTCAAAATATTACAAAATAACAACAATTAACTTCAAGATAGATGTCTGTATAACATGAGTCTGGTCCTGTCTGAGGTTTCTGCCTGTTGAAGAGAAGTCATTCCTTGCAGTTGTAACTTGCCAAATGCTACAAAGTGCTTTCCTCATGGTGGGTTGGGCTGAGATAAGACTTCTTATCTTGTCTTGATGCTGCTGTTAATAAAATTTAAAAAATATCAACTTTCTTGTGGGTAGACCTGTTAATGTTTTTGGGAAGTGTCTTAAGATAACCTGTGTTATGATTTGGTGCTTTATAAATAAAGATTGATTCATTGAGTTATCAGTAGTTGAATCATGCAGAGTAGTGTCCTCTTTGCACCATGACCATCATCATGATAGAAGAAGCAGCCTGAGGCTCAAAGTACAAAGACAACATGTACAACATGTGTTGAAATCCAGTGAATAAAATCCCCCAAGCTGTTATGGCTATAAATTACATTTTTAACAGAAGTAATAAGGGAACCATCTGTACAGAGAAGAACAGATTTGTTTGTTGAAGTGCACTCAGAGGAAGACTGAGTGAGTGAAGCTTGTGGGGTCTAAAAGGTCGCCCAGTATCCAGAATATTAATATACAAAAACGAATTTATCAATTACAATTCAAAAATCAAGCCACACTTTCATGAAATCACCCAAATACCTTATAAAAGCTCTGGGAAACACTCAGTGCATCTTTGTTTGGCTAACTACATGTAGCTGTAAAAGTAGCCTTAAGTCAGCTAATATCAAACCCGAACATATGAGAGGAGATCGTGAACTTAACATGCTAACTCTACGCGAAAGATCGTGATCGAAGCACTGAAAAAAGCAGCTCTCACCTTATTTTTGAGGTCTTTCTTGGTTTCTTTGTACCCACTCAGACTCACTCTCCAGTGGGTGCCACGACAGAGAAGTTGACGTGGTTCGGGGTTTTATTGTTCTCCGAAACTTTAAATTTGTTTTATTCGTCATACCACCAAAAATATAACAGCTAAATAGAATAATTTAATCATAATCTAAGAGTTTGAAGGTAGTTACTGTGAAAATGAGAGGTTAACTGTCATTGTTTCTTCTCTCGACTCGACAGATTTTACGCATTCGCTGACTCTGAGGCTGTGTTGCGTTTACTGCACCTCGTAATTCATGCATTGTTTCCTCTTTCTCTTAGGAACGTAAAGAAAACTTAACCATAAACTCTGCCTCAAAAAACACTTCAACCCCTCATTATAAACACTTGTCGAAATGTATAGCTGTAATATATCAGAGTTGCATAAAGCCTGTGCCCTCTAGAAAGAATAACCATGAAACGTTATATTGTTCGAGTTGCGCTAATTAAATTCTTATTTACCACTTATTCGTCGACACTTGAAGGCCACAGCTGAAAAACGTCACTAGCAGCCGTTCAGACCTGATGAATCACACGTCAATAACACTTCGAGAAGTTGGCAATACAATTTATTTACAAAATAATCACGTTCATATCATATATGTTGACATTTTTTAACATAAAAATCAATTTAAATTCCATGCAGCTTCATGAACACATTGAAAGAAACAGTTAATGTCATATAAAACTCTGTTTAAAAAAACCTATGCAGTAATTTACTGATCTTAAATGCAGATCAGCTCTATTTATATCAAATATCACGATTCAGCATTACAAAATGAATCAGGTAGTGAAACTACATTATGTAGTGTAGCTCTTAAGATATTACAATCAAACACAATATGATCACCTTGGAAAAAAAGGAGTATACATGTCTTAATTAACTCAAGTTCCACAAAAACAGGCTTGCAATACATTTTTAGTTCAAGAATCACTTTGTGTGAACAGGCAAGATTGTAAGGAAATTATGGAGTGTGTATTTAAGGCATTGATAATCCTCAATCAATCAATAAGCCTCAATCTCTATGCAATAATTGTGAAACCCAGCATCATGTGCACTGACCTCAGGCAATCAAATGAAAGGGTAGAAGAAGAGTTTTTCCTTTGAGCTTTGAGTTGGTGTTAGGCTTAACACTCTGTGGAAGAATCAACATATGAACCACCAGGCAGAGAGCAAAGTCTCAGACAGCTTTGCATATTGAAAACAGGGATACACACAGCAAACAGTCTTGAACTCCTCAGGCAAAAGAGTTTTCCTCCTGAATGAATCTGTAGCTTTAGAGACTTGGCTGCTCTGAAACCACATCTCAGTGAATAATGAGTAGTAGGCATTATGTGCCCTGTAACTGCATGCCAGTTTAGAAAACATCAGTGGGACTTATTGTCATGTAGGAGCAGAATATTTTTTTTTCCTGAAAACACTGATCTTAAGTGCAATTCTTTTAATTTTTGAGGAAATTTCACATTTTAAGTGATTGTGATGATGCAGTGAATATCAAGGAAAAACTGCTGAGGCAAGTATCATCTAACATATCAAAAGTATAATGGATGGACTTATCCAATCAATAGTTACATCTTTCTATAATTCGGACCTTGAACTCCTAAAGTCTATTGAGTTCTTCCACTTATTCTAGATTATAAATCAAAGTGACTGATTTGTTTTTGTCTTAGTAAAAGTTTAAAATGAATTTCTATAGACGCTCTAACTGAAATCTTATCACATTCAGGACCTACTCTTTGTTTTTGGACTCAAACTTATCCTCTAACACATCATTTTGAGGTTATTGTTTCATAGTATGCGTCTAATCACTGCTGCCACCGCTGCTCATCTGGATCAAACCAACCAGAGAGGACACAGTACCCATCAGCCCCACCAGCCAGTTAGGGAATCGTCCCGCCCACAGGAAGCCGGGCGGCATCCAGTGAATGGCGTTGCTGAGGTCAGCCATGCTGCCGAGGACGGAGAGCATCTCCTTTTGCATCTGTCTGTGCAGCTCAGAGCGACTACAGAATGGAAAAACAAGATTATGATACTTGGTTTGAACATTTCACAGTTATACAGTAGAAAAAAATGCCAGAATTATTTCCTTAATTTTTGCAGGAAGATTAACAGAAAGCTGTAGATTCACCTGCTTCCACCTCCATCCCTGTCATGTTTCTTCAGCCTCTTCTTTAGCAGCAGAAGAACTCGGAGAGATCTAAAGAGCAAAGGATTGTTTTCAAAATTTCAGCACAGACACTTGCTGTTTGCTTCTGGATGTTTTAGTTTCACCACAGTTTTTGTATAGTTTATGGTGTTATTGTGACATTTTGGCAAAATACGTGATTACCCAGCTACAGTGAGCACTGTGATGACTGCCAAACACAACTGAAACATCATAAAATTTGAAATAAGCAGTTCCTAATGTTAACAAAACAATAACGCACAGACATGATCTCTGACCTGAGTATTCCCAGTAGCAGAGACGTTCCCCATAAAGCTGTGCACAGCAGCCACCACTTATCAGACTTCACTTTGATGAGCTCTGCGTCTGCTGCCCACGCGATGTGTTCACAGGGGTAATACAGCTGATCGGCAACGTTGTTCAATACAGAAATCCAGCGCACGCCTGCATCCTCCTCCTTTCAGAGAACAATGACATGCTGTTAAGATGTTGAGATTACACTTCCTTTACAATATCTTACACAAGATTTGCTTTGCAGATGGATGTAGAACTTGTATAAACAGAAAATCAATTCCAAACTGAGATTGGGACAGAAAGCTGTTGTGTTCCTCACCCTTCCACCAAACCCATAACTGTGAGAATAAGCCAGCATAGAGAGGTCATCAAACAGCCTCAGCACCGTCCTGCAGTGGCTGAGCTGAGCAGAAAACAGCAGCAAACTTTTGCCAAGACGTTGGGATGAAGCGTGTGTTTCTGCCTTCAGGGAAAGAGCGCCCCCAACCAGCTGAGAGCTGTAACACATGGTCCTGATCTGCGGAGACAAACACACACAAGGCACACACCTGTCAGGATGTAGTCGAGAGGTGTCCAGGTAAAAAACTGATTCACTCTTCTTGTGTCACACATTAGCAACAGGACGTCTAACCCTGAAGAAGTAAATCACAGAGGGTTTCAGTTGGTGAAGAAGAGTTGCAGTAGTTTATCATTGTGTTTGATCCTTTGTTACACCGTTCGCAGCTTGATTCAAAATTTGAATGAGCCTGAAGGAAGCAGAACTCTTTGACCAACATGTTTTTCTTTTATAGTGTATTTAAACCAAGGACAAAGAAAAACACCTATTTTTTATCAGAAAAAAAAAATCAGGAAAATGAAAGTACTCAAAAAATTTGAAAGAACCACTGTCTTTTTTAGTTTCTTCCAATTGTTTGTGGGTTTTTTTTACAAAAAGCTTTTGAATATTAACATTTCATTTAAGTGAACTTGCTGAGTTTTGATCAAACTTATTGGTAACGTATTTGAGAGAAAGATGCAAAACAACTTGGATATATAACCTGTATGCATAAGTAACAGTGGTGACTCTTTAAGAAGGGTCAGATTTATTTTCAAGACGATCGTTAACCCTTTTTACTTTTACAAGGTGAATCAGTGATTGATCTAGATTTTTTCTTTACCTTGTAAAAACTTTGGATCAGTTTATTATTAAAAGCAGCAATAATGCTGCAATCGTGATTGTTTCATTATTAAGAAGGTTTGAAGTCTAACCATTTAATTTTAGCCTTCTGATGCATGACTTATGAAAGTCAATGTCAGGATTTTTCTCTTGAGTGTTTTTATGTGTTAAGGCATGAAAAAAAGTTTTCCATTTTTTTTGTCAAATATTTGTAACTGAGCATTCAACATAAACAGTGTGAACTTAATGTAACTTATTTTTTTGGTTTATTTCATGAATAATCTTTTTTTTCTCTTAACTCTCTTTCTTCCATTTTCACACTGAATAATTAATAGTTTATAAGCTTTTTTCACCCTCAAATGTTTGTCTATAACATTTTTTACAATATACATATGTTTGGGAAAAAAATTGAAAACGTTTTTTCAGGCCCTAAGAAGAATAAAAATATCCTGACACCAGCTTAAATGAATTTCCACCACATGAACCACTGAATTCAGGAGTAAATAACTTTTAAGTAGGTGTCCACTGTAGTGACCACAATGCACCACGGGATTAAAAAAGAAAGAAACAAGATGTTAAGTGCTTGCATTACCCAAAAAACATTGGGAGAACAGGTAGGTGTTTATTTCGGCTCGTGCTCACTGACACAGGTGTACTTACGATCTTATCTCTTCCTCTGTAAGTCTCCAGGACTCTCACCAAAGCCTCCAAACTCTGCTGCATGTTTCTGTGAGCTCTCACAACGCCAAACAACTAAGAAACACTGACCTGAGAGGAACCTGCAAAAACATGATGTGAACTGTTTTTATCTCCTCGAGCTCCCAGCTGGACTTTGAAACAGGAAGAGGCTGAAACAGACTCAGGTAATCGAGCACAGATTGAGTCGAACTATCACAACAGTAGGGACAGTTGTGAAAAAAATTCTGTCGCACAAGTAATTATATTATATTTTATTAGATTGTTATTCTTTGACTTCGTACGTCTTTTATCCTCCTTTGTGGTTTTTTTTTTTCACTTTTCGCAGCATTTTCGGGTGATTAGTGCGTGTGTTTTTCACATCTCTAACATTTTTAAAATTCTCTGACATTTTTCCACACTTTTATCTCACTGGAATTCATTAAAGATTCATGTAGTTCTCCTTAAAACTGCTTCAATTTCTAAATTCCATAGAGTCTGCATATTTACCCTATGACACTTACCGACTTCAATTTATATTTAAAATGTTCACGGTTCATAATTTAACATGTATGCAACTTGTTATATTCTTCTTTTTTTTTGAGACTGCACAATCTAAACAACATGAAGTTTTGGGGTCTTACAAACAAAAAATTGGATCTCACAGATATTAATAAGTCTGAGTGAGGGACCTGCAGATGAGTGATTGAATAATTGGGGGAACATTTCAGGTCCATCAAATAAACTTATCAATTTTACAAAATATGTTCATACAAACATGGTGTGCTTTGAGTGTTTGTCAACTGTGTTATCAACATTTTTTGTGCAGTTACTTCAGATATTATGACAACCAAATTATAAAAAAATGTGCAGAAATATGAGGTGGTAGAGACATGTACGAGGTCTGTAGTTAGCACAAGGGCCAAAAATGGAGTCAATTGCTGTCCATCACAAAAGTTTATGTCGTAAAGAGACGTTTTGCTTTTTGTCTTGTCAATTGTGTTATTGTGTTGTCAGCTGTGTCACATGTGAATTTTGTGCCAGAATTCTCTTAAATTATGTCTAAACTGTGACATAAATGATGAGGGATTATAATCATGTTGAATATCTCTAAATTCAGTGTGATATGAATTTATGTTGAAATAACAGTCACAACTTTTTTCCATAACACAGTTGCCAAATAATGAACCAATTTTCTTTTTATGATTAAGTTTTTAAGATTTCATTCAGAGATAAAACTCACCAATTAATTAGTTCAGTAAATTATAGGTATATACTGTGCAAACAAATAGAATATTAACCAAAAAAGATGCACCTTTTTTTTCACTTTTGGTACACTTGAAACATACCCTTAATTATAGAATCACTATGAGACTTACACCTACTTAGGTTTGGGGTAATCACTTATTTGTTTTCTCTCATCATTCTTTCCATCCTCTCATAAGAAAAGCAAAGTGTCAGGTGCCTGCATTTGTTACACTATTTTGTAACATAAAATACATAAACAATAGAATAAATCAAACGAGGACACAACAAATGGAAAAGTTTCTTAATTTATTTTACATTATCTCAGTCAAACAATACACAAGGCTAAAGTAATAGTGTGTTCATATTCTATACAGGAAAATCTTACCATGACAAGTTTGATATTTTCAGCACAGTTTTTGTCCGTGTGCAATAATCCTCTATAAGTTTGAATGTGAGTAGTTGTTGCATTGAGTGACACAGATTGTAATAAGACCTGTTAATGTCCTCTGAAGCAAAAATGCATCCAAATGAGTGAATTTAAGTAGCTTAAGATATTTCTTTTTGGTTATAGTTTGCATTTTTCAATCTGTGTTTTCTCGTCTTTTAGTTTGAGTCTCTGTAAGTTTTGTCTACATTTTTAAATAGCTGGTGTGCGGTCAGTCGTTGTCGTAGATTTCTGGAATAAAAAACAAAACAGAAACAGAAAAAAAATGTCAATTTTCTTTCAAAAGGGAGCTCTGTTTCTTTGTCAACTGCAAAATCAAATTGAGTAAAATATGTTTAAGACAAGAGAGATTAAAAAAGCTCACCCTCTGCATATTCAACATCATCATAAATATCTCCTTCCCTGAAAACAAAAGATAATTTCATTTGATGTTAATTCAATTTTTTTTACAACTGATTATTATCTAGATTAAACATCTTGAGTGTAAAATGCAAAAAAAATAAAGCAATTATGTTTGTTTCAGAGGTGATTGTTAAAATTTTGTTTTACTTACAGTTGAAGAAGCAGAGCTCTGGACACGTAACCATCTGTGAGAGGTGACAAAAAAAGAGTTTATGTAAAACACAACAAGAATGAGGAAATGTTGACAGATTTCTCTTTCTGTTTGATGAATCATGGTGTCATGTGAGTCAGTTCAATATGAAATACACATTTAAAAAAAGGATGTAAGGAGTCAACAAACATTTTCCAGCCTGGTTACGACAAAGCGCTTTCTTGGCGTTGGTGAGCTCGATGATGTCCAGGATTTCCCCCTGAGTCACGTTCAGGTAATTTGCTCCAGGTTTCTTTATAACCCCATTCGGGTCCACCATCATGGTGTGCAGCACCGTTGGAGTCCCTTCAAACTGGAAACAATGATTACACAGATCCTTATTTCACATCCTCTCTATATTCTGAAATAACAAAATAATCTGTCATGACTGTGAAAACCATTTACCTTGAACTTCTTTTTCAACTCCTTCATCACCCTTGGATCTATGCTGAAAGAAACACAATCATACAAGGGTTAACCAAGAAGCATTAATAATGAACAGTGAGACATTTTCTCACATGTTCAGCAGATATTTACTTCATATCACAAGTAAACTGTGTTCTTTGTTGTACATCACCTCTCCTTGTTTTATCTCTTTTCATCTACAAAACTACTTACAGTTTTGCTCGTAATTTTACATACCCGAGCAGACTTTATGATTTCTTGGCCATTTTTCAGAGAATATGAATGATTACACAACATTTTTTTTCTTTCACTTATGGCTCACTGATTACAACAGAAACTCCCAAAATGACCCTGATCAAAAGTTTACATACCACAGTTCTTAATACCGTGTATTGCCCCCTTTAACATCAATGGTAGCTTGGTGTGTTTGTGGTTGTTGTGGATGAGGGTCTTTATTTTATCAGATGGTAAAAGTGCCCGTTCTTCTTGGCAAAAAGCTTTCTGTTCCTGTAAATTCTTGGGCTGTCTTGCTTGAACTGCAGGTTTGTGATCTCCCCAGAGCAGCTCAGTATTGCTTATATTGAGGTCTGGAGACTTAAATTCTGCCCAGATATGTCAAGTGTTGAGCACAACTGTATGCTGCACTGAGCTGTCAACATCTAAAACGCTCATAACCTGTGCTCTTTAAGCGAATCAGATACAATATGATACCTGATTTCAGGTGGTGGTGGGGGAAAATCCTCAGGCAATGGCTGTACATCATCATAGTCATCTGAAAACAAAACAGGAATTAACAAAAACATAGAATTTAAAGAAAATATAAGTTGTGTTAATGACAGCTAAACTATAACAGTAAAAAATGTATGAGAAAGTCTCATAAATTCAATGTAAAAACTGGCATGACCAACACTTTTTATGAGCAATGCAGCTAATTAGATCCTGTCCTTTGAGAAGTGTTTCTATGATGCCCCCTTCTGGTAAACTGAGATTATTACAAACACACTTTGAACATGTACTGTAGATGTTTGGTGCAGAATGAATAACCATATTTGTGTCAAAGTGTTTTTCTTCTTCTTTTTCACAGTAATGATGCTCCTATCTAATCCTGACATTGGGTCTGATCCATAGGACTCAACTCAACACAAGCATGTCATCAACACTGGTAGGTCTATGCATTTCCACTTATACCCATTTTGTAGACAAAATCTGTGTGCAGTGAATGGTCTCTTACCATCATCGTCCACCATGCTGCAGATTAGAGACAAAAAAAGCAAAGTGTTAGAGCTGAATAAAACTGAAAAATTCAAAGTGTGAGTGCATGGATAAACTACAGAATAGCTGATCACTGATGCGCTGACACAACTGTGAAACCCAATATTTTTACACATCACAAATGAAATTAAAACCTTACAGCATTGACGTGCTGTAATTTACCTGTCTCTGTTATTTAAATCCATATTCGTCATCTGTGGGGGGTCTGGGGGTGGTGGAGGCAACGATGATGTATCTGGTTTTCTGGCCTGGAGCAGTTTGCGCTTCACTGCTTCATAGTCGACATCCACACATGTGTTACTGATGTAGCCGTCTGAAAGGTAACACAGCATCCGCAAAAGAGCTTTTATTAGAAAAATGCAGAGTGAGAAAAAAAGCAATGACTCATGCAAAGTGATAGGAATAATTTAAATAAGTGTTAAACTGTCTCAAAACAAAACCAGAACAACCTTAGGTAGTCATCATGGCATGTATAACAGCTTACAGCGCAACAGACTTATAGAATCGAGATTGGTTTGAATGATCTTTGACTTGATCATGTGCTCTAGAGAACAGCCATGGTTGTCTGCACAGGCTGCTCATTTCCACCCTTTAACTTTGTTAAAGTGACTGTGAAGAGAATCTGGATGAAGTGCATATATTTGTTTTAAAAAATTAAAGTGAAAGTAAATTGGATTTCTATATCAACACTACTTTTCTTTGTTAGAGGCAACTTTTTTACCAGATACAACCAAATAAGGTAATTTATTTCTCAACAGTTATAGGTAGAGCTGTTGTATGAAACGTTACAACAAACTTTGTGAGTTTGTACCTTGATACATTTCGCGCTACTCACAGCCCTGTGCTCTGAAATGTAAGTAAATCCTGGTTATATCCTACCAGTGCTCATCTACCAAGCAGAGGAAACAAACCTTCACTCTTCATTTCATTGATAGACTCTTAGGTTTGAACAGATCACTGCTGTATAAAGGCTACATGTTGGTTGGGATAAACATTATCACAAACAGCTTAGCCCTTGTTTTAGCCTTTAGCTCATACTCTATCACTGTACTGTATAGCTTTCTTTCTTTCTGCTCTTTTGTCTCTTTTCTGTCAGGCAGTCAAGCTCCAGAGTCCACTATTATTACTGAATAAGTCCAAGAAATTGTTTACAGCAAAAGAGCAAAGATAGCACAGATCCTGCTTCTCACTGCCAAACTTTGGCAGCAAGCGTGGCATTGTCATCAAAACTTTAACAATCCACCCATAAATTAATCTAGTCGAGTGAGACTTGCTAAGAATTTGCATTTAGGAATAACCTGTTTTAGTGGTAATCTCATAAATTTTGGGTTATGATCTGGCATGTATCTCGATTTGAAACTTTTTCAAGATCCCTTAGAAAGTCCTCACAATCTCTTTCAGTGGTGCAAACTTCAAACAACAGCAGTAGTAAAAATGACAGATGGAGAGAATGGAGGGCTTTGGATGACTCAAGACCACACAAGATTTTCATCAAGGAAACATCCGTCCATGCCACTGGTGTAAACCACAAATCAGAGCTGAGTAATTCTGGCTACACCACTGGTATCTTCACTATCTTCAGTCTGTTCATTACTTCCTTCAAATCAAACATTACATCTGGAGTAATTGTATTCATCATAATATTAAGCCACAAGGAAGTATTTTAAACAGAGTGTGCAGGGTTGGAAAAGAAAAAGCCACAGGGACTTTTTTGATTTCACTGACCAAATTTATTTTCATCTCAACATAAAAAGATTCTGGCACCCTTTCAGAAAGACAGTTCCAAGAAATTACGCATTTGGGGATGAGCTCGACTGATTAAAAAAATCTCAACAGACTTATTTTGTGAATGGGTCAAGTATCCAGTCAAAGCCAAATTCATGAAAAATTCTTGAAATTAAAGTATTTCCTTCTAAGCCGAAACACACGTCATTACTTTGGAAAGGAAACCTGCAGTGAAACCATAATTTAAAAAAGAAAAAACATCTGCCCACACACAAAAGTGCAACTGGATATTAACTACTCAGGCAAACAACCTGAGGAGCTAAATCTGCCCAGTTTTCATGCACGGACCAACATTCAGACAGGAAGGTTTTGTATCACTGTTAGATTCATAAATGATATCAGCTTGAACTCACAGTTTCCGTTCATAGAGCGAGCCAACCATTTTCCTCCTGGGTTATTCTTCACTCGGACTATCTCCACACTCTCCCCTTGTCGAACGCTGAGGTCCAGTTTTCCTCCTCCGCTCCAGTCATGCCTGACCCGAGCTGTGTGAAGAACCTCCACCTCCCCTTGCAACTGCAAAGTGAGAGAAACTGTACTTTTAAAATTGAATCAGGTGAAAAAAACCTGAATGATGATACATTTTTGCTGTCATCAACTTCACATAAAGATGGTATTTGATGCACAAACAGAGTCAGACTTCAGAGTTTTATGAGTAATAAATGTTTGATGTCTACCTGAAAGTTCTTCTTCAACTCATTTTCTTTTTTCAGACGCTCGTTCTGCTCTTTCTTCTCCTGCTCACGTTGCTTTTTGGCTTCTTTTTTGTTCTTCTTCTGAACTTGTGCTCGATTTTCCACTATCTGGTCCCTGGAAGGAAGCAAGTAAAGTTAAAACTTGAGCGACGCATGGTTCATTCATCTTTGATTATCAATTTATCCAGGTTTTATCTCTTGAAGTAAAACAAATTTGTATAAAGAACATGAAGTTTCTCTTTTAGGCTTCTTATCTCTCTACTTGATGCACAGGATAAGTAAAGATTGCTTTGCTGTGGGATTCATTTGCCTGAAGCCAAATTAACCAGGGACTGATGCTGAAGATCCATGTGTTTCTCAGAAATATGCCAAAAAACAGAAAAAAACAGTTCCTCAGGTTTTCAGGCAGTCGACACATGACAGAATTAAGTTTTTCTTTTTCGACTTAAAACTCTGGTAGAAGGAGAATTTCAATACAATTTTGTTCTTGGGAGTTTCTACACTTACATAAAACATGCAATTTCTTTGACTATTGTGCAGTAACTCATTGCAGTGAATGTGGTTTTTGCAGCTGCGCCACTTTTATTAGACCTGGGTGTAGAAATAACACCAGCAGTGACATGCACCATGTCCTGCCTCAAGCTCGTAAAGCTGCAGCCAGTCTCTATTTTCAGTCATCAGAGAGGTCAACACATTCAGACACAAATTCTGACACTGAAGGGGACGTATACTTACTCATCGATAGACTCATACACTTCATCTTCTTCCTGCAAGAAAAAAGAAGCACATCACTATTCAGGAAACAAGACAAACACTCTTAGCATCACAGAAGCATGCTCAAAGTTTCTGACTTCAGTTTTAGGGAAGTGTAAGAAGATTTGACACTAGGCAGTAAAATAGATTTTGGTTTCATCTTTTGGTTCTTACCCCGTCCAAACAATGTGAACTGTTGTCGCTCCAGGACTCTGTGAATTTAGACAGTTAAGACATAAGAGGCTTGTTTTCCATTCAAAACTGAGAAATGTTTTAATCCAGTGTGATGGATGAAATATCATTATGTCATTGGTCTAGTATTTAAAGAGTGGGAGAAGAAGTAGAGCTTTAAAAACTTAAGTAGAGGCAGTATTGTATAGATGAATATACCCACCGCTCTTCTCAAAGCTCCCAACATCATCATAGGTATCCTGGGTGTCCTGAATATCTCTGTAAATATAGGAACAAGTTAAAATGCATTCAATTACAATTGACTCTGAGTCTTGCTGTCAACTACCTACCAAACAAAGCCGCCTTTCACCTTTTAAGGCCTGATTTTTGCCTTTATTACTCACTCTGCTGCCATCTTATACCATGACAATAAAAGACATAATTCAAAAATCTGACTTATGCTCAAGTGTTATAAAAAGCTGAAATGATTAGAAACTGACAATAAAAATAATGAATTTCTATGTCCCGTTCTTCATAGTAGTGCCATGAATCCCATGAAGTGATGAAACACTCACATTGAGGCGACTTGGTGCGGCAGCCTGCTGGGTTTGGTGAATCTTTGTGGCAGTGTTGGAGGACCGGGTACGGCAGGTGAAGACACTTTTCCACCAGCTGAACATGGAGAGAAAACAAGAGAATAAGAGAAATAACTTTACACAGTAAAGTTAAGAGTTTATTGTTTTAACCAACACACAAATCTGTACTCAATTTAGTAGGAATAAACAAAGTATGATTATGACAATGATTTATAACTTTTTGGACCAATGCGTTAATCTGAGATTACGTCTTCTTAAATTATATCGTCTGCTTTGCAATTGTAATTTTTTGTCAAACTTACAAGTTAAAATACCTTTCTGTTTGACTTTTCAGCAGCGATACTTAGATTTAAAAACAATTCTTCCTATGAAAAAGTGTCATTATCATTGCTCAAAGAATATTTTAATGGTTTGTGATGAAATTATGAGCTTGTGTGCAGGACAAGTGCCACGTTTTTTGATTGTTTCAGGACTTTTTTGCACAGCTATCATTTTGATTCATCGGAGCAAAAAGGATGTGAGTGTTATCTATAACTTTGAAGTTTTTTTTTTTAGTTACTGTGACGAGTCAAAGTGTTCCCTGTGTGAAGGGATTCACACACATGGCAGCAGAGGGAAAAACCAAAACACATTTGTTTCATTTAGGAATATTTTACGTCTTGTCAAGAAAAAAATGTCTTATTTCAAGTTATTTAAAGACGAACGAGGTCTGAATTGCTCATAACACGTGTAAAAAATCTGTCAATGTGATAAGAAAAAAGTTTCTTGTCTTAAGAAATCTTTCATGTGTCCAGAAACTTGACAAGCAGATTTTTCTTTCCCCATGGCAGATCTTTTTGAGTTGTTACATGCAATTCAGGCATCATTTTTGTCTTCACATGACTTGAGATAAGACATTTTTCTGGACTTGTCAGTTGAATGTGGCCCATAACCAGAATAATAAGACAGTTTATCTCTAGAAATGAGACATAATGACTTGCTTAGATTTCAGTTTTTGCAGTGTAACCTCTTAAAAACACCTGACCAGAAGGAAACAGTTGAGTTTTGAACTATTAGTAATATTTCTCCCTTTTCTTGTTGAGTCCTACAAACATCAGTGATGAGTTTGGTCGAGTCAATTGTTAGATCAAAGAGCGTGAACAGCATACACTGACCTCACTTAAAGAGAAGAGATTTTTGGTACCAGATTTGACGGATTAGCCAGATTATATCTGCAGTCAAGCGATTCAGAGCACAATTAAACAATATAAAAATATGATTGAGAGATAATAATATCAGAAAATAACATCATGAACAAACCCCCTCACTGATTCAAATCAAACTGAGAGGTTTGAGACTCACCGTCCAGCTTTCTTGGACTGGGTACGACTGGTCCTGGGTTTGGTTTCATGAAGGGCTCCAGGTTCACCTGTGGGGGTCTTTTTGGTTTTAAAGGCATTGGTCCTTCAGGAGGCAGGGGTCTTCTCAGTGGGGTCACCTCTCCTGTGCTTCTTTGCCTGGTCTGCTGCTGGGGCACAGGGGGAGTAGGGGCAGGAGCTGGTTTGGCCCCCGGGGGCCTCTGGTGCCGCAGCATCATGTTCTGTAGCATCTCTCCAGTCTGCCTGATATTGTTGCTCTCTGCCGTCTGGAGCGACGTTCTGACTCCAGGAATCGGAGGCAGTCTAGGGGACGGAGACTGTTTTGAGGGGAATGAGGCTGCCATCGGTTCTGCCCTCGGGAGCCTCCCCAGGCCGGGGCTGGGGATTGGAGGAGGAACTGTGGGGGACAGTCTGTGCTGGGCCAAATCGTTGGCTGACACCAGTGGGACCGCTCTCCCAAACCCTGGTCTTGGAGACTTGGGGGATCCGCTGTCCCTGCTGCTGGTGTCTGAGGCGGTCTTGTTATTGAAGCGGGCCCTCAGAGCCTTGACATCTACGCTGTCCTCCTGAAAACAACACACACACACACACGTTAAACTCAGAGGATGAATAAGCTCTGTTTGTGAAGCAGGAAGTTAGCAGCACAGCAAGGCATGCCCCCCACGCTCACAAACACTCACTGATCGTCACTATCTCTCTGAAGTGAGAGCACGACAGCTTCCTGGTGGTTTTGATCTCTGCAGAACTGAAAATTTCTCCTGACGCTAAGCAGAGAAAAAAAAAAAAACTTTTCCGAGTGCAGCAGGAAGAGTGAGATGAGTATAAATCTCCTGCAAAAAAATCAGTTCATTTCAGATTTAAAAGATTGTATCTCAATATCTATTCATATTTATATTTCTTTTATCTCCCACACCCATTCCTTCTAGTTTATCAGTCCATAAACAAATAAATCAGTTTTTATTTGTAGTTTAACATAAAAAGCTGGTCTTTGCTTCACTGTTTATGGCAGTGTTTCTCAACCTTGAGGTCGTGACCCCACATGGGGTCACCTGGAATCAAGACCGGGTCCCCTGACATGTCCAAGAATTAATAAAGAAATTACTGATAAGAACAGTTTTGTAGTACTCATTATTATCTTCAGAATTGAAACACAGCTCACTGAACAAATGTATTTAATATTTAAGTGCAAAATCAGAATTTGATCATGTATTTTAGTAAAATCAGTATATTAATTTTTTTATTTAGTATTTTTCGTGTTTCATGAAGTATTTTATTTATTTATTTTTGTATTTTTTTCAGTATATTATCAGTAAGTATTTCAGTATTTTTAAGTATTTTATTATTTGATAATTAAGTATCTTTAGCATTTTATTCTGAAGTTTTCCAGTATTCTTTAGTGTTTTACTATTGAGTATTTTAGTATTTTTAGCATTTTTTTTATGAAGTATTTCAGCATTTTCAGTGTTTTAGTGTATGTAGTGTTCTAGTACCCAAGCAATTTGTTTTCCATTTTTTATTTTTCTTGATTTAGAATTTTAGCATTTTAAGCAGTAGAATCAATCTACAGTGATTTACTGAACTTTGTGCCATTTGTTCCTCATCTTTGCTTAAAGTTGTTTACATTATTTTCTGCTGTATCTGCCCTCAATTGCCCTTTGGGAATAATTGAACTTTTTTTTAATTTGAAAGTTACCGTTACAATAAAATAAAATCTATATCCTGATCAGCAACAATAAAACTGTCATTTTTTGGTTACTCTGTATTTACAACACAGATTAAAACATATAGACAAAAACTAATTCTAGAAAAATAATGTCTCTGGGGGCCCTAGATATTTGTGATGTCAAAATGGGGTCACAGCCTAAAAGGGTTTAGAACCACTGGTGCATGTTATTGTTTTTGAGAAACATCTTTGATCCAACATTAGAGACCACCATGCAGCTGTAGTAAGGAAAAAGTACCAGTCAGAAAACTTGGAGTGGGATCAAACACTCAAGTGAAAAGTAGTTCACTGGAAGTTTGAAGCATGAAATATATAAAGTCAGGTAGAGAAATTATGTTTATGGGGCTTTTCATTTCTCAGATTCAATGTGAGCAAACTGAATCCTGGAAAATCTTCAGACTAAACAAAGCAGGTGATTCCCTTCACACTGAAGTGAAGTGTTTTCAAATCTTTTCTCCAGTAACACACACAGTCACTGTCCAGACTCCCACATTCAAGTTGTTCCTGTGTTAAACAGGAGTGTGAGACATGAGTGATCTTATCTTAGAGTAGATTTTTAAACAAGCTGTTCTCTTGATGAAATAGTTTTCCTATGTGCATCTTTTTATTTGGGTAATTTGTTTCCACAGCGGGTGAAACATGCAAACCAGACTTCATAAAAACAGCCACAGGGGCTGATGGGTAACTGACTGACTGACTGACCTTAAACTGACTTCAAAAGAGGAGTTGTTTCTGCACAATGCTGGATGTGTTGTTTATTTCCTTCTCTGTTTCTTTGTTGTTGTTATTTTACACTTTTGCATTATAATTCTGTGAGCCAACGAAGGACCTGAAACTATCATCACTTCAAACACATAATAGTATTAAACACTTTTGCAAGATGAAGCTGTTACACTTAAGGCTGGTGTTCAAACTCTGGTGTCAGTTTCTTTCTTTCTTTCACAGAATCAAATGGTTAGAGGTCATTTCCTGTCTGGTTTCTTGTATGCATACACAACTGCAGCTTAGTGCTGCAAAGAAAAACTGCCCTGTATTTATGAGACACTAATCACCATGTTGTTGGTTTTTGTTTAAAAAACAAAGACAACTCTGTGACCTTTGTGTTGATACAGCTTTGAAATATAATCCATTAAATAAAAACCTGCTGTAAACTTTAGTTTTGTAGCGATAACAGCTCTCGTTTGGTTAAACCCTCAACACAGTTTAAAATAATTAACTGTACTTTTAATTGAAGCTAACACCTTCAGCCTCTGTAAAAGGAAGTTTTATGAACATTTTGTTTTCACGGCTGAACATATAGTCTTCTAAAATGAAGAGCCTGTGGCAGATTTGGTTTGTATGGTGAACATTTATAGTTTGGTTGTGAGAAAAAAGGAAAAAAAGAAAGACTTCAAATCATGTCAGTGAGGAGTAAAGGTCTCAGTTTATGTAGCCTCTGTCACATAATTTTGAATCTAACAAAGGACAGGAAGAAATTATGTCAGGTGTGGTTAAGCCACAAAAAGCATAATCAGATAACAAGTTAACAGATCAACAAGTATCATCAGCAGGAGAAAGAAAGTGAAAGGAAATATGAAAAAAATTCTTGTTGTCAATGAACATTTCTCGTCAATTTTTGTTTTAGAAGAAACAAAAACAAGGTGAAACCCCACCATCTGTATTTCTGGGGCTTAAAGTTAGTTGAGAGGTTGCAAAGAAGAACAGGAAGTTCCCACAACCACACACCTCTCCACCTCTCATCCTGCGTCAGTTACCATAGAAACGCCGTCCCCGTCGTCACTCCTGCACCAATAAGCTGCAAGCTCAACTCGCAACTGCAGGCGCTTCTCTTTGTCTGCCTTTTTACGAGAAACAAAGGAAACGATAAGAAAGCTTTCTTCTCTACGCCACAGCCTACACACACGCTGGGGTTCTCCATTGTGTGTGTGTGTGTGTGTGTGTGTGTGTGCGCGCGCTCATTGCCTGCTGCACATTCGCACAGATGTTTTGAAGGTCTCACCACAGAGCACAGCGGTACAGGTGTGCTGCAGAGGACGATATGAACAAGCAATAAAACGAAGAGTTTGAAATCAAGTCAGCTCATATTAAAACTTTTTTCTTCTTTTTGTACTATTTTGAAGTGAGTTTAAGCTGAATTTTTTATGTATTTTGTTTCACTGTTAAGACTTATCATGGGAAACTTTAAATACAGGAGCTTATTGTGTTTTGTGAAATGTTATCTGTTTCAGAGTTTGACTGAATTTAAGTCTTTTTATGTCCGTCCTATTTTATCGTTTACATAGTTTTTAAGCCCATTACTAATGATGCTGTTGTTGAAGTTTAAAAGTTATGATGATCCAAATTATTTTCTTATGCTATCACATTTAAGACCCTGAGTTAACAAGAATCATCTACAATTCAAAAACAAATAAACGTACAACAATCTGCCACTGTTGAACAAAAGGGTTTAAAATGCAGGTGATACAGAAAGAAGAAGGTGTTCAGTGAACTGACCACACAGTGAATCATTAACTGCTAATAGCTGAGTGTAATAAAACTCTCTTTCATCCACATTAACGCTTCAATTTTTCCCAACTGAACTTCCCCATTCACTGTTAAAACATCACTTCACTGAACAAATATTAAAAATGTTCACGTTCTTGTGCAGCTCTAAAATTCCAGCTCTTTTAAAAATCATGAGCCCGGTTAAAAGTTTTACAGAGGATTGAATAAATGCAAAGCTTTAAGACTGACAGAAACCAAGGTTTTACACTCAGTGGTACAATTAAATCTGTCCACTCAGTCGAGTTATTCATAGATACCTTGATGGTCAGAAGGAAATGGCTAAGATCAAACAGCTAACACAGGAAAAGAGGTGTGAAAAGAGATGAAGAGGAGTTATGAAACATTAAAGTTAATGATTTATTCAAAAAACAAACTCTCGAATCAAAGTGCAAGAGCAATTTCCTACCATATATGCGTTTTGTGCTGTTTCAGAGATTGAAAAAGTGCCTCATGTCCAACAGTGTGTGAGTATCCAGGCTGATGCTGCAGCTGCAGAGACACCTACATGTCCTGTGTGTGTGTGTGTGTGTGTGAACTTCTGGCAAATGAGGAAATGCTCAGTAACTGATCGTGGGCTGGAGAGCGACTGACAACACACAACATGGGATCAACACGAGAGGAATGTGAGCGTGCTGCCTGTAACTTATTTTATTTTAGCTTACAAGACAAGGTCACATTTTCAGGGTTTTGATTCATTTTTATGGTGAAGTCAAGCAACATTTTCCTCCCACCTTTTGCACAATGCGTTTCAACATTTTCAAGTAATGATAAGCACAAAAAAAATCCAAAAGGGAAAAATAAGAAACAACTAAAAGACAAAGAGATGCATGTATGTTCTTTGATTTATTGAACAAGTTAAGTAATTGAGTGAACGTGGAGGAAATTTCACAAGAAGTTTCTCAAGAGTTTATGTGAAATTGCAAACAGACCAAATACAGAAAAGTTGAACCAATTTCAAGCATCAAATAAAACAAAGAACAAAGCAAAATAAACTGTGTGTACAGAAGATATCAAGCGTTCCCAGTATCACTGTTAAATATCACAGCATGAATTATTCTTTGTGATGTTACCCTTCATATTTAAGGTGAAGGAAATAAAACAGATTTTTTTCTGATAAAATCTTTGAGTTTCCTGTTGTAATAGTCAAAGCAGTCTGGATGTGTTATACTGCAGCTCTTTGAGAAATGTTTGATTTGAAATGATCAAGGTTATTTGAAAATTCTTTTAGAAAAAAGGACCAGAGTCCAGATTCATTGTATAATGAGCTGGTGATTATGTGAAATAGAATCCCATCATAAATACCACTTGTTACTCAGCTACCAACAAAAAAATGAAAAACCAAAAAAAATGTAAAATGATTTGTTTATGAAGGTGATAGGTTACCTTTGATGTGATGCTGCACTTTAATAGCCATAATGTTCTTATCAGCCTCCTTGAGTATTAAATTAACATAAATTTTGTGTTTCCATTCTTTGACACATGATAATTCTCAAAGAGTCATTCTGGTTATTCAGGTGCAGCAATTCAGTATCTTAAAGCGTCAGCCTGGCGTCTACACTTCTTGTTTTTACAGATACAGAAAATAACCTGCCTAAACCAGTCCTGTAAATCTGCCTAACCTCACACTGTGTCAGTTTGTGGTCGCGTCATGTTGTCCATTAGTTTGGTCATCGTCTCTGTTACTCAACTCTTTGTGCGTTTGAACATCTCTCATTGGTTTTTACTCTGTTTCCTCCTCTCGTCTTCTTTATTCTGCTGACGAGTCAACATAAACCACAAATATAAAGTATGTTGCTCTCAGATAAGATGAGAGTAATATTTAAAACACCCCCATGCTGTTGACTGATGCCATCAGAAACTAAAGTTTTTGCCACATTGTTGACAGGAAGAGATGGAAAAATGCACACAGTCAGTTTTCAGTGCTGCTGTGTACTGTCTTTTGTATTGGTCGGTGGTAGTTACATTCATCACAGGCTTTAATGTCTTTAGCTAAACCTCCACTGTCTTAATTATAATCCACACAGTAATACTGTGTCATCAGTGTAGGTCTGGAAACAACAGTGTTTATAAATAAAGATAGACAAATAAAGGGCAGAAACTACAGTCGAGCAGCTAAATCCTCAAGTCAATCGAACTAACTCTTCATCAAATCAAAATAAAGGAACCCATATCACATTTTCCACTATAATCCAGAGCTAAGGTAAAAGTTTACACTTTGAACAAACTCATCCCAGGAGGAAGTTTTGGTCGAAGTTTGGAGACACTGGCTGTGCTGGTTGAGCTGCTGCAGGTGGAGCTGACAGAGCGTTGAAAGCAGCAGGGAGCCCGTTCATAGCGTTTGGTGGGATCTGTGTGCTTCCCCCTCCCATGACCCCAGGGGGGAAGCCCTGAGCCTGGGGTTGACCACCAGCAGGGGGCGCTACAGGCGCCCATGCTGCTGCCATATTACCCGGCATAGAGGGCCAGGGGGCCATGGCTGGCCCCGCCCACAGATTCCCCTGTGGCCCCTGCTGGCCCCAGGGCATGGTGGTGGTGGTGGGGGAGTATGGAGGGGAGGAGTATGGGGAGCCCCCTGGTGGCTGTGTGGGGAACATGGAGAGGATCTGAGAGGTGGAGAGGACGGGCTTCGGAGGCTCTGAGGGACAATGAAAAGAGGGAGATGCAACTTTTGAACCCGTTTACGCTTGTGTGTTATTTTATTGAACCACATGTCAAACAGGAAAAAAGACTCGAGTGGAGCTGCAGGGAAGGGCAAGAATATCTAACAAAGAACAACAAACCATATTGTTTTTTTTGAGACAAAATAAGCGATTTCCAGATGAGTCATAGTGATCGCTTAAAGAGGGTGAACAAATGTCCTCTTTTGCCTGGACGTGTCCTCTTTTTGGGGGTAAAATTATGTCCAAAATGTCCTGGTCTTCTCCAACTGCTTGTGCTGCTCTCTCAGACCGAAAATGCCCAAATAGGAATGATTTTTTTTTACAGACAAACTGCATATATACAGTAGGACCCCGCTTCTCATTGTAGTCGTGATCAGTGTTGAGACTTTTTAGTTATGAAAGTTAAGTTTAAATTTTGAGACAAAAAGTCCAAAATTTTGAGACAAAAAGTCAAAGTTATGAGATAAAACATCAGTATTTTACAACATCAAAGTCAAACTTTGAGGTAAAAAGTTGACATTTTGGCTTTCTATCTTAAGATTTTGACCTCAAATGTGCAGAGAGAGAGAAAAAAAGAAATCTCAACAAAGCTAGTTTTTTACTTTCTATAATTTTTCACCAGCAGAAATAGGTTTCTATACATAACTTATGTTCACATAATAGAAAATGTTCACTACAAAAAGTAAAGGAATGTTTTAAATAAATGTGTGGGTTATGAAGCTACATTATCGTTCTTGAGTATCTTTGGGTATTTTTGCAGGTTGGAAGAGGCAGGTAGGGGTCCTCGTTTTGGGTTTTTAGAGTACGGTTACCCTCCTCTTGAATGTTTTGAAGAAAACTATTAACTACAAAATATCTTATACTTATTAAAAGACAATAATAAAGAATAAAATTATGACAACTTGAAACATAAGTTATGGTATAATTTTAATGTCTAGTCCACTGGCTGAGGTGTTGAAATTCTTGTACACTGTTTATTTTTTTTCTTATACATTACTAGAGAGAGCTTGAGGTAGTAATTACGCAAAGTCTTCAGTGTGGGAACATATTTCGAGTCACCGCACAGTCCTTCTCCTTACTGTATATAACATTAAAACATGACTGACACTCACGCATCTCTTCATCAGCTGTATCAAGGGGGTTGTGTAATTGAGTAGGGAGTTCATGGGAAGGATGTGTGTTCATTCATAGGAACACAGCAGATGTCTACATCACATGCAGGTCAAAGGTTAGAAAGTGAAACAAGGTTCTCATCTTCAGTTCCCTGTGGTTATGTCATTTAATATGTGAAATTGAGAATGACGCAATAATCACTTAATTTTTTTTGTGCTCTGGGCGCTCCCACCTTCTTGCTGAGATTAAACATGTTTTTACTGCTTATGTGTCACACTCTGAAGATGAGTTAATTATCAACACTCAGGTTTGCAGCAGTGACTTTAATTAAAGGCTATGTGAAGGACGTGGTGAACGCTGGTCTCGTGGTCACCTAGATTTATGACACAGTTACACTGTGTTTTGATGACATTTTAATTAGCATGTTATGAAATCAAACTCATAAAATCCTGTTTTATCTCTGTTTGAATCTTCATTTTTACGAAAGAGCAAAAGTAAAAAATAAAAAAGGAGAAAGGGGGGGTTGAGCAAAACTCTGACATTCGCTGTCTTGATTTTTTTTTCAATCTAAAGTAGATGTTTCTTCTTACTTCTTATTAATGATTATCAACAGTATAATAAAAAAATGAAGTATTATTAAAAACACTATTTATTAATCTTTTTTGTTATTTGTTTGTTTGCTTATTTCTTTTTCTTTCTGACAACTGTTGTATTTCTATTTTTTGTCTTTTTCTTATTTTGCAAGCTCTTTAACTGTTACTTTTGTAAATAATGTCAGGACTATCCCTGCTACATCCACAATCTGTTCCTATGTTTATGTCACTGTCTTGTCTAGTTGCACAATTTAAAAAAGAGAAGAAAGAAATGGACAATGTTGTACATAAAATACTTGCGCTACCACGAGTGGAAGTTTTATGTTTCTCATTAACGTTTTCAGACTGATCCTGATCTCGTGTTGTAACTCACCTGGTGGTGGACTGGCAGAGGCCGTTTGAGGAGGAACCAGAGGCTCCTGCATCGGGATGGCAAATACCTCCATTAGTTCATTACTGGAAGACCCCTACAGTTGAAGGAAGATAATAAAAAAAACACCACAGACTTTAATTTACAGCAACAGAATAAAGTTCAATCTTGTTGAGCTTTCTTTCAGAGTTGATCAAAAGTCTTTGGGCTCAACAGTCGATATTGCACTTAATTGTGAAAAATGGAGGGTTATAAGCGCACGTCAAAAAATGTAAACGTTACAACTAACTGATTATGCAAAGAAATGGGCTACCAAAGAAAAAAATGCTTATTTGATCAAATTATCCTTCAGTGTAGATAGTTAGCCACTTAACTATCACAGAAATGATATATTTAGACCAAAATCTTTTCATGTACCAGACTTTAAACATGTCTACTTTTGTAGAAAATGTAAGCATTTTTAAAGTGGTGTGTATGTGGCATCTGACTCTCTTAAGCCAGCCTCAAGTGGACACTGGAGGAACTGCAGTTTTTATCACTTCTGCGTTGACTTAATTTCGTGCAGTAGGAGTTGTCCCTCTGTCTTTTCATGATCTTGGGAGCCAAAATTATCCAGTTTCAACTTCTATAATAGTGTTTCTAATATGTTAATCAATTTGTTTTTGTTGTTGATATAAGTTCAATGCCAAGTCTCAACAAAACAATATCTGAGAAAGCAAGATACACTACTTGTGTGAAGCACAACGTATGAAATTAGTCAAGTGTCAAGACATATATTTTACCTTATTGGGTTGAGCTGATGAAGTCTCTGAGTCTGGACTGAGCACATCCTCAGGAGTTGGCTCCTGAATCTAGAAAAACACATTTGATGAAATGTGTTGTTCAGTACGTAAGAGTGAATCTGAACTTTTCTCCTCCATCATTTACCTGAGCTGGTGGAGCTGAGTTGTCATTTAAAACCAGCAAAGGGTTGGCCTAGAAAAGCAAAAACAACAAGGTTAAATCAAATCAAAATCTCACAGACTCACAAAAATACCTCCCCCAAGAAAAAAAAAAGATTGTGAAGATTTTCTCTGACTTGTGTTGGCGGCTGTGGAGGTTCTTGCTGTATGACTTGGATCACACCCTGTAAAACCTCCCTGATGTCAGTCAGGACTGGATCTGCCTGATGATGAATGTAGATAGAAAATCACATTTGAAACTGAACACAGACACAGTCGGGAACAGCAACGATAGTTACCTAGGGAGATTTCTGTTCTTGTTTTAATGTTTTTTAAGATTAAGTTTTTGATTAGCTTCCTTTTCAGTGTATCATCTGTGTTTTTGATTTACCAGGTTGGCCATCTTGATGTAGAAGAGGCAGAAGGTGTCCTTGTATTCGTACACGTAAGCGAAAGCTCTGGGGTCAGATTCATCTTTGGTCACAGAGCTGATCCTGGCCCTGTCATGGTCATGAATAAGAGCCTGAACATAAAGGAAACAAGCAGGATTTGTGACTTTGGGTATGAAGACTCAAACTTTAAAATGCAAAGAGATTTAAGTTGTTCTGTCAGGAGAGATTTTTGCTCAAACACAGTATGTGATGATTTGTTTCAACTCATAAACCAAAAGTGAACCCAAACAGGGTATAGAGAGGAACCAAAACTTTTGACTAACTTTGAAATAAATTGCAGTATCAATTTTACATGGAAACTATCACTACTTCCTGTTTTCATTCAAAGCATTTCCAATTCTTAGCCCGTAAGCACAAGAAGAAATGTACACATCAAATTACGTGCCTCAGTCAAAGGAAAGCTCAGATTTTGACCTCTCAGGAAAGGAACTGATATGTGACTGTTGTATAGGTAATCTACACATTCCCTCCAATAAGTTCAACACCTATATTAGTCCACTGGAAAACTACAGTGCATTTTGTGGTTTCATCCAAGAAAGAGAAACTTCAAGTTTAACCACTAACCTGAGGGGGGAGCTAAAGACTCTGAAAACACTTAAGAGTTTGTTGAGGGGAAATTAATCTGTGAAACTCACCCCGGTCCTTTCATCCACAATCTTCAAGCCGCCTATAGAAATTTTCAACCAAACTCTCTGCTTGTGTTTCCCCTGTTTTCTTCCTGCTGCCTCAAAGCCCTGGCACAGAGGGAGGAAGAAGATGAAGAAGATGAAGAAGATGAGAGATTACAGGAAGAGAGCACAGCTGTTTGTGTCAGGCTGATAATCTATAAAAAAATTAACTCACGTGTCTGACTCTGGGGACGCTGACGTTCATGTTTCCTGTGTTTGTTCAGCCTCTGTAGACTGTGTCTGGCTAATCAGTTAATAATCTGTTTTTGTTTTATTTTTTTCAAATGTTGTTTTAGGAGAAGCTGATAAAAGATAAAAAACCCTCTGGATCATTCAAAGTCCTGTGAGATTAAAGGGGCTGAAGTTACTGACATCAGAAGTTAGTGGGATGTCAAAGACTCATTTCCACTGGAAAATTTTTCCCACCATCCATTGAATTTTTTTTTCTTGTGGATTTTGAGCATCTTTACCCCTGAAGATATTTGGATAATTGTCTTCCAGTAGGAAATTGGATATTCAGTTTTTTTCACTGATCCACAGAAACAGCCTAATGGCGTCAAGTGAAAGTCAATAATAATAATAAAAAAAAACCCAAAACATATGAACACATGCTTGCATTGATGTCAGCTGCTCCAAGTCAACATTGAGTTGACACTGGTTCATTTGTGCATCCCTAACAGCACATCAATGCACATCTAGACACAACTGTCCAAATGCTAATCTGTAGAAGCACTACAGATGGGTATTGATAAGATTTTATTGATACCAATGCACTTACTGATTCTGCTTATTTTTCCAAATCTTTATCAATACCTCCTGTGAATTTTATGTGCACAAAAAGAAGACGTTACAGTTTTTCTACCAGTAACATTTTGTTGTGTTTGTGAGTAAATGAATATGAAATTGATCAAAGGTTTTAGACATCTCTAGATGACAATGAATGAAAATAAGTAATCACACATCAGGTGACACTGATGTATTGTTTTGTTGTATGTTATGGACTGAAGTAGGCCACTTAATGATGCTGTTTGGAGCCTTGAGCTTGCCGTAGTTATGCTGAAGTCAGCGATTAGTCTGCAATTCCTGTGTGTAAACATTTACCTGTTAGTATTTTGACTTTTTAGTGTTTTTTAAGCATTGTTCACAAAATGTTATTGTGATATTTTTTTAAGATGAAAGTTGAAATTCTGTTCTAAAAATGAAGTCTTATGGATGTGTGCTAACTGCTAGCATATCAAAGTAATTTCCTGTATGCATTAGCATCAGGCTAAGGGAATTGTTCAGCAAAAAGGGCTAATGATGTTGATGTGTTGAACAATTTCTAGTGAATTCTCAACAGGACCCAGTTCTCAATACTCATCCCCAAGACCCCAAGGTGCAGAGATACTTTGAGTGAGTAATGTTATCTTCTTATTGTTCACATTCAAGTACTTATATAATACAATGTTTCAGTGAGTCCCGAATCCCTTGGAGTCATGATAACGTCAGATGTAATTAATGTTTTATTTTTCTTCGATCATCTTCCAGATAATGAGACCGTTTACGGTTAATAACCATGAGTGAGTTGGAGATGGAGGTAGGTTTGTTTTGGCTGTGGAGGACACACAATACCTTCAGTTTCATCATCGAGTCCCAGCACATCTTTTCTCCCTGAGCTTCGGGTACGGGGTCAATGCCGATCACTTTGGCTTTGTACCGAACACCGTCCCCATGGAAACGAGAGACGGCCACGCTCGGTGGTCCTGGGAAATATGAGGAGAGGAGAGAAAAGGTCAGACAAGGAGAATGACTCTGTGAGAGAGCAAGGGTAAGAATGTCTGTGTATTTGTGCATCTTGATTCTGTTTGCTTGATATGATTTAATTAAAAAAACAAGAGTGTTTGTGTTTTAAAATAATTGAATTTTTCTCTTTACTGTAACAACAATTCAATGTCTGCGTGAGACTACTTCTTCAGAGTGTTTTGTGTGTATGTATGAGCACATATTTGTGTTTTTTGTACTTGTAAACATATCATCATTACAAGTAAGTTTGTGTTCATGTACCTATTGTTTTTGTGAGAGTGTGTGTTTGTCTGTGTGTGTGTGAGAGAGATGCTGAGTAAGTGTTTGACTGATCCTTGGTTAATGTTTTATCTCATTTCCTGGAATGAAAACACAGATTTAGTCATTATGGTAATGTAAGTGCGTGTTGCTGTTGTAACAAAGGTCGCCTCTTAAAAAATTTCACTTACGCTGTTCAAGAGTTTACTGGCTTTTAGTTAGTGTTTAGTTTAATGTTTAGCACAATTACCACTCGACTCCCTGTAAGTGATTTGAGCTCTGGGTTTTCAGAAGAATTCATTTCCTTTTCCTCTGGATTGATGACTGATGCAGGGAATTGGCCGATCAGATTTCACTTTGCTGGGTTGTTTACAAATCCCTCATTAAGCCCACTTTTCATGGAATACTTTCCCCAAATATTTCACTGCAAATGTTCAGTTTAAAGAGGCGCATTTGTCCTGTGACAGAAGACGAACACCAAAATCTGTTTGTGTTTAAGTCTTTTAAATAGTCCTGGGAGAGAGAAATCACCAAAATAAACCTCATAAAAACCTTAAACCCACAGGATCCACTTTTGAAGCCAAACTTTTAGGTCACTTTCCAGTCACTACTTTCCTTTAGCATTTGTTTTTTGCCTTTTCTCCTCTTCCCTGGTTGAATTGTGCTGTGTACCGAGGTTTTAATCCTGAAGTGGACGGCCTGGGTTTGATTCCAACCTGCAGCCTAGGATGTTTCTTTTTCTGCCAGTTTTGGGTTTACTCTTCGCTGATGTAAATTTAAAAAACTGCATAGAAAAACCACATTTCTTATACCTTTTTACACCTCGTCCAACGTGGTTTTAGCTGACGTAAATGTCTACTTGGTGACCTGCAACATCTTAAACTGCTCTAACTCCACGTGTGCTTCATGGATCAGCTCATCATCATTATCATCTTTATTATGAACTTTATTGAAATAGAAAAATTATTTGAACAATGTCAAGCAGGAAAATATGATGATCAAAAAAGGTTAGAAAAGTGGCACTGGAGTGTTCATTTTTAAAGTGCTTTTCAAATGATTCAAGTGAACTGTGTACAAAACATATAATCTGATCTTCAGCTCAGTATAAACTCCATTTACTTGCAGTAAGAGACAGCTGTTGATACGAGCCAGGTGACATTGGTCGTCCCTATAGACAAACATATATAAATGCCTGTAACTTCTCTCAGCTGGAGAGGACCACCCAACATTTCTTTATAAGGTGTGTGTTGTATATGTCACCAGATATAAAACTGATAGCAACGTGGTAAAAAAAACACCTAGATGTTTAAGAGGAGGCAGAGAAGTTCGCTTGTAAAACACATCTCTGTTATATAAAACAATGCAGTAAATTTTCAGCTGTTTAATGTCCCGATTTGAGTCCAACTGGTCTGTTTAGAGGAGCTGAAGGATTGAAAGATGTAGACTCAGTGATCTTAACCTATTTATAGTAAATCACCTTTAAAAGAACTGTTGTAAAAGGAAGATGTGTATATTTGCTGCAGAAAATTGGTTCTTTTTCAACACAATCAACTCTTGATTATTCACTGAGATCTAGTGCCCAGCATTTTCTTCTTCAGAGTGGACTGAAGCCTTGGATAATTGCATCGCACGAGGTTATTTGTGCCACGTGTCGTCATTTGTTCCTCATTTTTTTCTTGTGCTGCGTTTGCATCTGCATTTTTTCCACAAAAGTATGATTACTGCAGTTTTTAAAGGAACAGAGTAGGCATAAATTCTCCCCAACAGTGATCATATTCTCATAAAAGCATCTTTGCTCATGTTGATAAATAGTTAACAAAAGCGAGTGGTGTTTACAACAGACTGTGAAAGATTTACACTTCTAAAGCTAACAGTGACAAGAGGAAACAGCTTTGTTGACAAACCAACTGTTTGCGGCATCTGGAAACATTTCAAACCGTGATTCATATCAAACAGATATCTACCCACTTCATGTTCACCGAGTCTGAGATGTAAATGATTTCCTGTTAAAAGACGACTTTAGATCCGAACAAATGACATCAGCAGGGTGTTCACCGAACAGCATGAACAGCAGGACACCATCCAGAGAGATATCTGCTCAGTGTGTTCAAGAGGAACATAAACAGAGTGTATGTTCCAGTTTCCCATCACATGTTAACAAAGCTGGTGTCACACGTCAGAGCAGTGAACGTACTGTACACATCCAGCAGCATTAAAACACTCAGCTAAACACAGCTACACACAGACCTAAGTCTAAACTTTACACCCAGTGCATCTTCAGTTATGAAACACTGTGGCCATATCAATATTATTCTAAGAGGTCATTTATGAGCGAGTAAAAATACATTTGAGACTGGAAAAAGTCCAAATAAAAGGTCAGAATCAAAATCTAACAGCGTCTAATAAAAGACAGCAGGTTAAGTTTTGTTTCCAGTGATTTTACTGTGAATACTTGCACATTTTTGCGTGAAGAACCTGCACAATCTGCAGGTTTCTGGAGTTTTTAAGAGCATTATCCACAACTATGATCAACACTGAGCTAAATTTGTTCATACATTCCTGATGTTACACAACAGCCAAGCACTTGTACCTCTTGTGCTGGAGGGAGCCCAGATCGCGACAGCAACTTGGCCCTGAGCAGGAAGAGTCCCAGCTGTCTGCTCCATCTGCATCATGACCAGGTCTGTCCAGATGTCTTCAGCCAGACGACACAGGTTATTAGCTGAAATAGGAAAAAAGAAAGAATATTCAGATGTGCAAACAGTTGAAATAAAGAAAAAAAAGTTACCCTAATGATCCTAATATCTGTATTTCTTTTCCATAAAACACTCAGAAACAGTGTTTGGTCACCTCACCTGCTGTGAGATTGTCTCCGTTCTGACCCTTCAGCAACTCAAAGCCAAAACTTTGAGTCAAAGGTCAGGACAAAGACTGACTGGTGATACATTAACATCCTCTGTGGCCTGAGAAACCTCTTAAAAAAAAAAAGAAAAAAAAAAGGGCGCTGTTCCTCTCAGGGGACGAGGAAGAGGTCATGTGACTCCCTGAAGGACAGGCTTTGGATGGTTATTCCTTCAAGGCCAGACACAGCTAAATGTGTCCAGCTGCCAGAGAAATGTTCGTCTGAACACCTCTGCGAGAAGGATGGCTGAAAGAAACCAGAAAGCAGCAAAAATTTCCAAGAGAAACATTAAACCCGGAGAAAGTATTTTAGAGTAAAAGTTTATGGCCAGAGTTGGCTGTAAAAAGACAGAGTATCTTGCTCTCAAAAACACAGAAAACATCATGTTATATTGTTTTGTGTGACAGAGTCTGTATAGTATATAGGGTTGTACTGCTATAACTGATTTTCTGTCTGTTATCATGTAAACATTTGGATATTTTGAGTGACACTCTGGTTAAACACTGACTTGCCGTGAGATTTCAGGCCAAGTGGATCAAAAGTTGGGCAGGTTACCAGACAACTGAGGTGGAGTTAAGATGCTAAATTTAAAATAATTGTGATCAATGCAGCAGGGATGTCAAATAACCGTCAGGCAGCCAAAAAATATGGAGTAAAATATCTAGAGATGACTCATCATTCTGTCTGTTTCTGTCTTTTTTCAGGTTATGTTTAAATTGCTAAGTGAGAGGTTCAATTAGGTATCGCATTTGAAATACAGATCTGAGTGATTGTATTCACAGCCAAAAATGAATGCAGTCTCTAAATATTATTTCAATGCTTTTCTCAGAATTTCACTAAAAAGCAGTTTCTTTAACGTAAGTGAATTTCAGTTTTCAGACTCTTTTTCTGAGGGTTGGTTTTGAAAAAAGGGGGCGTTATCTTTATATTCTTATATCCAGGGTTGTCCTGTATTTGGGCCACTACGGTATTTAAAGGTCCCCTTGCTGACTATTAGCAGTACAGGGTCAAACTTAAAATAATGTTTGTTACAGAAATATATTGACCTAATGATGGTGAAAAATGGCAAGTCACTAAATTCTCACATAATTCCCCCTCAAGAGAAGAGTTTTTGTTCTCTTACTCGAGTGATCCATCAAAAAGGCTGAAATAAACTTAGAGAAAGACCCATGTGCTTACAATAGAAAATAAATGTTTTTAATAAAACAAAACAAAAAAAGGGAAAACATTATGAAGGTCAAAAACACACACTGGGAAAGGAAACAAAAGCCACAGGGTCAACCACAGAAATTTGACAGTAAACTAAACCAGACTCACAGAAAAGAAAAATAAATCAAAACCAGAAACTATAATGACTGATAAACAAAGAGGAAGACATGATGATAATTAATAATAACATAAGAAAACAAACAATTCAAGTCAAGGTAAGCCTTAAAACAGGACAAGACATCTAAGACTGATGACAACAGGAAGAAAATGCAGAATAAAAGAGCGATTCATTACACAACTGTTGAGATATTACTGTCCTAAACACAGCTCAGTTTGACAGAATAATCCCTTCAGTGAAACTTCTTGAATGATCAATAAAACTGAAGCATGTGGAGATATCTTAATGTCAAGTACATTCTTGAACAAGCTCCTTCACCTCTTCACTGCAGCCAAAACATGAGACTTTAAACCCCCGACTCTCTGTCATCTAAAAGCCCTCTTCTTCTAGGAGGTAACGCACGATGGGCTGTCAGTAAAAAATGCGTCTCAAACTGCTGAAATGCTCCTGATGACATCACTGTGACATCATTGTGTGTAGACTTGACAAATCTGCCAGAGTCGAAGAGGGCATCATGTCATCATTTTCACAGGCTGAGTAATACTCCCTGTTAAACTTGACGTATATAATCTACTTAGTGGCTTTAAAGCATCACAGACCGGTGGTCCGACATCTACTGTAAGACTGTGACAGGCAGCGAGTTACGAGCAGAGCACTTTGTAAAGTAAACATTTCAAGAGCAGACCGCTGATGGCATGATGTTTAAAATCAGTGCTCTCCCTCCAATGAAGAAACATTTTCTCAGCATGCAAGAGGAATTTTTTGAGATTGTACTATCAGAAAGACTTTACTTTTGGGATGAGTGAAGGTTTTTCTCAAAATCTCCTCCTAAATGAGAGGATTATTGTTAAGTTAAAATAACAATAAACTGAATATGTAGGTCAGTGAGCAGAACAGCAGGGACTTCAGGAAGACATGAAAAAACACATTTAATCAGCCGCCCTCATTAAACCAAAGGAAACATGAGGAAATCATTCAGTGAGGTCATGGTTCCTTTTTAAAAGGAAAAAAAATGTCGGACAAAGGTTACACTATATTTCTCGACGCTGTCAACAAAAGAGTTTTTCATCCAGAGAAGACTGAGCCTGATGATCCAACAACACCCTGCAAATTTTAAAAAACGTAAGATTTTTATTATAAACATTCCTGCTGAAAGCAATGAGAATCACCTCTTTGTGAACAACTAAAATGAAAAGTTGCTGCCTGGATTGAACTAACCAAAAGAAATGTGGTTGGAAAAAAACCCTGAATGATTGTAGTTGGCAATCACGTAAATGTTTGGCCAAATTAAATTCAGGTGTATAAATTGGACTCTGGAGGAATGAAAGAAGATCATTTGGTCCAATGAGTCCAGATTTGTCCTCTTCCAGAGTGATGGGTGCATCAGGGTAAGAAGAGAGGCAGGTGAAGTGATGCACCCATCATGCCTAGTGCCTACTGTACAAGCCTGTGGGGGCAGTGCTATGATCTGGGATTGCTGCAGCTGGTCTGGGCATGTTCCAAGATGACAACGCCAGGATTCATCAAGCTCAAATTGTGAAAGAGTGGTTCAGGGAGCATGAAACATCTTTGGATGTGCCCAGACCTTAACTCTATTGAGAATCTTTGGGATGTGCTGGGGAAGGTTTAGCGGGGCGGTCAGACTCACCCACCATTGACACAAGATCTTGTTGAAAAATGTATGCAACACTGGATGGAAATAAATTTTGTGACATTGCAGAAGCTTTTCGAAAAAATACCAAAGTGAATATGTGCTGCAATCAAAGGTAAAGGCAGCTCAACGAAATGTATTAGAGTGTGTGACCTGCTCTTTTGGTGGTGAGTGGATAAATATACCATTATGGGGTACAGTGACTGTCTTTCATTTACATCAGATATTTTTGGTACAAAAAGAGCCACAAAATAAAAATAAGTCTTTGTGTAAGTATTATTATCTGACTTGTGATATGGTCTGTTAAATAACACATCCACAAGTTATACGAGCAAAGCTCATCAGTCATATTCATTTGAGTTCCCCCATAAGCTGTAACCAAAGCACATTCAAGAAATCAAAAGCATCAGCCGCTCTCCAAAATGCTGATCTGAGAGTCTTGGGACGGTCAAGGGTTTCCCATGTCAGACATCCAATGACGGAGAACAGTGGGTTGCTTTTGCACTAAACCTCCTAACCCCAGTTTTGAGGATTTTCATCTTCACGCTCAAACTGAAGGATTACATGTTCTTATGTGTGTTGTGGAAACTCTGTGACCTTTAGAGAGGATGAAAAAGATTTAAATCCTCTTAAGACAAACTGAAAAATGTTCAAGCTAAACAGCATTATAGTTTGATGATTTGTGTGTTTTAACTAATTTGAAAATTGAAAGATAAAGTTATTTGTAATGACAATTCTCTCCAAGTTGCATTTGTTTACATGCTTTTGGTGTCAGTGAACAGGAGCAAATACATTTGAAAGATGTAAGGATAAAACCAAGCTTACTGACTTTTCTTTCATACCTTCGGTCAGATGGGAGAGGACAGTGGATAGAGCATGAAACTGGATGAGAGTGAGGAATGACATGCAAAAAAAGCTGCAGGCTGGATTTAAACCCTGGCTAACCTCACCAAGGCGACGTCAGGGGGGACAAACTAAACCTCCAGGCCTCTGCACATCAGGTTACTGACATTTTGTGTTGTGTTTGACAAAAATATACTCCTGTTGATTTTTTCGTTATATAATTTGGGAGATAGCTGACATTGACTGCTTGGGTTTTGCTGTATGAAAAGCTCCGCATTATGACATAACAGTTTGGTGATGAGCATTTAGAAAGAAAAAAGTTTGAATACATTTTTAAAAATGTTTCAAGTATTGACCCTGAGGAACTCTGAAATGTATTGGGGTGATAAAAAAAGCATGGTTACCAATAGGAACAAAGCAAAGCCACTGATCAAAACAGAACAGGAGTACTTGAGAGCTTTTTCCAGATAAACCAACAAGCAGCACTACGATGGATTAAACATGAGAATAAGTATGAGTAATTTGATTTCTGTCTTAAATTAGTCTGAAGTGTTTTTCAAATGTTGTTTTTTGTAGTATTTGGAAGACTTGCATAGAAACTGTCTTCCTGTGAAGTGTTTCTGCAAAAGGTTGGTGCAAGGTCGGTCTGCTGCCTGATGAGTACAGGCTGGATTTTTTGATAAGTGAGAAGTGTAGTGGGCCACAACAAGAGAACAAAGCACTTCTAATCATCACCACTAACTAATTACCTGCTTTGTTTCAAGGGATATTTAGGTGAGGAAACAGTTTTAGGGCTTACAGAGTGTTTCCACCCTTTAAAGGTCATTATAAGGTTGTTGAAACATGATAAATTGCCAAACCAGTTGTGCCAGTGTGCACTAATTCCAGCCACTGATTTTGGCACCAAAAAAGGTTAACAATGGAAAAGCATAACCATGAATAAGTTTGAGAAAAGGTTTGGACAAGTGAGGGGGACTGACCTTGAGGTTGATTTACTCAGGAGGCAACTCAGTGAAACAAACCTGCAGAAACCCACAACAGCAGCAGAAACAACTGTGACAACTTTCAATTCTGAGTATAGTACCGTGCTGGTTTTTGGGTTTGGCTTTTGTCATCTGCTCAGCTGGTTCTGAAGAAAATACAAGTTTATAATTCAAATTTTTGCCACTGGTCCTGCAAATCAGTATTTTTTAAACTGTAAATTAAAAACAGCAACTATAATCAGTCTACATATGCAGTCTTACAGTGATTTTTCTATGAGCGTCAGAGCTCTGACGTTCTTGATAATCTTTACCATAAACTACGTCACCTCTCATCCTGCCCGTGCAGCAGGGTCCCAGTCGGCCTGGGACACACAGAAATAGCTGAGACATAAAGATGAAAGACAGTAGGAAGTTTGAGGATTTCTCTTGTTTTATCCTGTCATTTTGTGAGCACAGACACGTAGGAGTCCCCAGGTCACAGACGACAACATGAGGTAGTGGGAGAGGTTTTCGCACAATTATACTTTGGTTAATTCTAAAAATGCAGCAGTCAAGAAATATATGAGGGGGCTGACAGAAACAAGATAAGAGATAAGATAAGAAGTTAAGTTGCATAACTTCAGAGAGGAGGAAGATTTCATAATATTTCTCATGAGAGGAATACTTTAAGTACTGGCAAAAGATGAGGAGGCTGTCAGCTGAGATTGATGCATGTAAGGGTCAAAACTTCTATTGTTTGTTTTCTTTGGCGCTTCAAGTACCACAAGGGACAAACATCCCATTTCTTTGGAGATTCGTTTAGAGATTTAAATTCTGCAGCTACTTTAGAGTGCAAAGAGTAAATAATGAAAACCACATTTAAATTAAATTAAAGATCAGTAAATTATAAATCAGGATTAATTGCTCAAACTGTTGAATACATGTCAGAAAACATGATGAACGCTTTAGCGTTCAAAGGTTTTAAATTAGTAGTAATGGTCCTTTTAATATGATGAATTTCATTGTTCATAAATCAAATCTGTTCTGCATAAGTTTATTGTTTCTGGTGTGATGACTTCTCAGTGACGAAACCTTTCTAGTTAAACTACTGAGTGTTGATGAAAAAACATCGATCATCCCTCTGGTGTGCCTTCTCAAGAACTAATCAAATATTTCCACATTCAACAGAATGCACCTTGGGGGACCATGGGAGATCTCTTTCCTGTTGGCTGTAACCATATCAAGCACCCCGGTCATCTTTTCCGTTAGGTCAAAATTTTATTGGTCTTAGAAAAAAAAAAGGCAGACAACATGTTTTAATCTTCCAAATGTAGTCTAGCGGAGACGTATTTAAGCATTTTAAAACTTTTTGGTGTGATTTTGTTTGCTCTTGAACACATAAAAAGCATGTTTATTACCATTTTGAATACAATGTAGCGTGAATTGTTGTGTAGTAAAATCTAATCAGGCCAAAATGCGAGCTCCCTGGAGGCCATTTTATCATGTTGTACCCAGCCAAAGGGGTAGTTTTGTGTGGTTCACTAACCAGGAAGTCACTCTAATGTTTGTATTGGTTCCCAAGAAGGCAATTTAGTGCACAATCTTTCTCCAAAGAGGAAACTTTAGGGAGCATTTTTCATCAAACACACCCCCTGCCCCATGTACATGGGAACATTTGATCAAGATAAACTCAAATGTTATGGCCTGAATTGGTACAATTAACTGGCAGATATTTAAGAAGAAAAAAAGGTTACCCTGAAGAAAAATAATACTGCCATCAAATAAACTTTCAACATCTGCATTCAGGTCATTTCACAAAGCATTTTGATCTCAGTAAGTCCCACCTAAATGTAACATATCTCATGATAAGTAAAAAGCCATTTCCATTTGCTTGTGGTTAATATGTTATGATGGCTCAGTGGACAAAAATAACCACATAGTGAATGTTGAGGGTTTTGTGTGCCTTGTTCTCAGCAGAGACAGCAGACAGACAATACATTTTAAGACCATTTGTAATAGGTCAAAAAAAGAGAAGAAACTCGAAACCCTGCAGGAACAGCCTGTATATGCTGTGATTCATGCACTTCAGTTCGGGGTATTCCAGTCAGTGCGGGATCTGTGGCATCACTTAAGTGGTTTGTTGTTTTGGTCTGCCACCTCTTCTTTTGTCTGCAGCAGTGATGAGCAGCGCTCCTGTACCTTTTTGAGGTGTTGTGTTTGTCTTTTTGAAGCGGACTGCACACAGAGACTCCGAGCTGCAGCTCCTCACTGTAAACAAAAGTCAGACTGTTATAAATGTGTGATGGTATGAGAGTGAGAGCAGGCAGGGAGCACTGACGTTGTGTGTATAACACTATACATCAGCCGCCGACAACCTTTTACAGTCTTTGTTTGGGACGCGGCAAGAGGCTCATCGATGGGAAACTACAGACCACAACAACACAGGCTGAAAGATGTGATGCCAACTCTTACGAGTTCACTAACTTGACTCTAATTTATACAAAGAGAGATGGAAGGAAAAATCCAGATTGAGGTCAGGGGGACACATTTGGCTGTGTGCTTTCACACATGCTCAGTCAGGTAATTTCCACAAAGTGATCTGAGGTCTTTACCAGAATCATGCTCCAGTCATGACCTCAAAACATGGAACTGAATGATTCTTAATTCTGTTTAATTATCTTTTTGACAAATCAGCTAAAATGATGGCCAAACTCAACTCACTTGCATGGGATCTTATAATTATGCAGTTGAAGTGACAAAACTTAACAAGAAAACAAAAAAAATTATTCAAAGAAAGGTTTAGGATGGGTCAGATGAAAGTTGGACAGTGTATTTGGGCAGTGTGCCAAAATTGTTGTAAAAAAATCCTCAAATCCTCCTGTTGTGACACTGGAATGTAATAACTCTGACGGAAATGGGGGCCTCTCTTTGCCAGTAACTCATATTTTCTGCTGACTTTCAGCTGTCTGAACTCCACCTGTCAGCCAAGAGGGGAGTACTGGATCATAAGAAACCCTTTGAGAGACCTATATCAATTCTTTGAATTAAATCTGTCAGTTCTAATGTTTTTCTTTCTCCTTGGTGGACACTTAGTCACAGGAGTTTAAGGAACTGTTTGGTTATTTCTAACAAGCCCCCAAACATGACTCATATAACATTGGCTTAGAAAAGCCTGAGACCTTCTATATTTCTCCCTCTGCTCACAAGACAGTCCAGCCGACCTGACAAATTTTACGCAGCGCTGTGATGACGCCAGTATTGTCATACGGGGCGGAAACTGTGTGAAAAAAATTCGCATGCGTATTTTCTGGTTCGACTCGAGCCGCTAATCCCATCCATCCATCCCTGTCAGGCTGCTGAGTGGTTCACTGAACATCCCGCCTCTCCGCTCACAGCTGTAAAAAACCACATGTGGATTACTGGAAAGCAGTGGGGATGAGACTACGAGAGAAAATACCCCCTCTTATGCCTGATTTCCTGCAGGGGGTTGAAATGGTGATGCACGCCCAAATTCATAACAGAGAGACGGACTTATCACTGGTGAACAACAGCCTCTGGGAGCGCTTGGGCATGGAGAACAGGAACTTTACGCACGGGTCTGTTTCCACAAACGAGACGATGGTGCAGCAATTCCACGCGCCCAGGGACGAGTCGGTGATTGGTTTACCGATTGTGATGTTCGCTGTGGGAGCAATAGGGAATCTGATCGCAATCGTCGTTCTTTCAGTATCGAGACAGCAGAAGAAATCCTCAGCTTTCTACACGCTTTTGTGTGGTCTCGCGGTGACGGACTTACTGGGCACGTGCCTCGCCAGCCCACTCACCATAGCAAACTACCTGGTCGGGAAAGTGCTGGAGGACCAGCATGTGTGCGAGTTTCACTCTTTTGTTTTGCTGTTCTTCGGCCTCACAGGGTTGAGCATCATCTGCGCCATGGCTGCAGAGCGCTACCTGGCCATCTGCTGCCCCTACACCTACCAGCGCTGGGGGCTGGACCGACGCTTTGCGCAGAAGTTTCTTCTCTTCATCTACATCAGTCACATCCTCTTCTGCTGCCTCCCGATGATGGGGATGGCGAGCAGCAAGCTGCAGCATCCCCAGACTTGGTGCTTCATTGACTGGAGGTCGCAGAAGCCCCTGACTGCCGCGTACTCCATCCTGTATGGCACCATCAGCGTGATGCTCATCCTGGGAACTTTGGTGCTGAACCTGGCGGTGTGTGGAGCTCTACTGCTCATGCGCCGGAGGACTGTGCGGCGGCCCGTCATCAGGAGCAGCGTCAGGGAGAGATGGAGGGCTCTGTCCTCGGCTGCAGAGACGCAGATGATCGCGGTGCTGGTGACCACCTCTGCCGTGGTTCTGTCTTGTTCAGCTCCATTAGTGGTGAGCTTTAATAATATAATTGCTTAGTTTTTTTTCTAACAGTTGTGTGCGATACTGCAACATTTGGCATCAAACTGAAACCAATTAAATATATGGCCAGTACCATAAAACTTTTTACGCAGAAAAGCAACATGTTGAAATGAGTCAAGAATAACACACAACCACTGAAACTGTTTCTGTTCATGAATGAAATATCGATATTCAAGATCAATCCACTGTTCACTATTGCTTAATTGCTTTTTAACCTTGCTAGTGTTGTTTCATACTGCAAAATTCAGTATCGATCTGATATCAAGTAAATAAAAGGGCCAGTATTGCTGATACAAATATTGATACTTTCCACATTGTCTTGATGAACCAAGAATAACACCCACCCACCAACACTGATGTTTCTGTGTATGAATGAAGGGAAATTACTAATTTTAATGTTCAATCTTCATTTTCATTGATTTATTTTTCTTCTCTTTCAGATCCGTGTTTTTGCAAACTGCTTCATGCTGAGTGATGACAACAGAGCTGACCTTGCTGCCATCCGCATCGCCTCTGTTAACCCCATCCTGGACCCTTGGATCTACATCCTGCTCCGGAGGTCTCTGTTCAGGCGGTTACTCAGTTTTTCAAGGCAGGGCAGCAGCATACGCAGCAACTCGCCTCCAACACAACAAATTCATTTGTTTTATTCTGAACTGATGGACAAACACGTGTTCACACAGCTCATGTTCAACACACACGTCATCACTCAGGGGCCTGTCAATGCTAAATTTACTCCATACACCACAGAGAACCTCCAGCAGACTTAAGATTCAGTGAAAACATGTGACACCTTTGAATGTTTGCAGCATCCATACTTTGAAAGCAGACTTTGGAGCTGCTGTCAGTGAGATGGAAAATGCTGTGATGACTCTGAGGACTCGCAGCTGGATGGGACGCTCCAAAGTCCTGTCGGATTATTTATCCAGCATGAGTTAGAGGCTGCTGCGAACTCTACAGCACAGACAGCGCCTGCAGGGAAACCAAGGAGATGATGCTGCACTCAAACCTTTATTCTGGGCTTTAGTTCAATTTCTTCTCATCAGCTTTTACCTCTGCAAGCACCGTTCACTGCACACTCGGCTTCTTCTTCCAGCTGAGTTCACAGTTCCTGCACATGAGTCTGGAGCTCACTTTCTCTGCAGACAGAGTTCAAGTGATCAATCAATCCTGGGCTTCGTGGGTAAATGGGTGTTTTTGGCTCATCTTTCTTTAGTTGCAGACACACTGATGGAGAACTGCTCAGCTTTTACTTCAGCGTTATGAAAATCATCTTTAACACTGATGTAAAGCTTTGACCAAACACTGCTGATGGATGTTTGCATTAAAAACCCTACAGCTTGATCTTTGGTGTCATTTGTCTTCTGTCTCTTACATCTGTTTTTTTGACTGTGTTTGCTAAAACTTACTTTACAGTGCCCGTCTGTAGTGGAAAAAGTGAAAACAAAGTATGTTTGTTCATGATGCTGAAAGTGTTTCCTCTTACACCTGCTCAGATTCACACAGGGGGCACAGATTCAAGCAAATAAAAATTACAAAATAGAAATGTATAAACCTCCCCATGGAGCTGTCAGTACATTTTTCTGATAATAATTATTTAGTGATGGATTTAGATTGTAGGATTTTTGCTCTTTAAAAGGTCTGGTCACCACATCATTTCAGAGAAGGATTGAAATATTTCTTGACTGTCATCTGATACGACGTGACGAGGTAATGTATTTATCAACAGTAACGTAGTGCTGTTGCTTGAAACGTGACAAGCAAACTGTAAGTTTGTACTCTGAGACGCATCAGTAACGTGTAATGTTTGTGAATCCTGGTTATGTCCTGCCAGTGCTCATCTACCAAGCAAAGCAAACATAACCTGGCTCTTCACTTTATTGATAGACTCCCAGGTTTGAATGGATCACTGCAGTAAAGCTGCTACATGTGGGCTGGGCTGAACATGAACACAAACAGTTTGGCTTGTGTTTTAGCCTTTAGCTTGTGCTCTATCACACTCCCATTTAGCTTTCTTCAGCTCTTCTGTCCTTTTTCCGATAGACTGACCAGCTGTCGTTTCCACTAATAGTACTGAATAAATCACAGAAATCATTTTCAGCATAGAAAAAAAATGATTTCTCTTCTCAATGGTAAACTTTGTCACCTGGTCTGGTGTTATCATAGAGACTTCAACTTGCAGTGAATCAGTCCAGTCCAGCCCAACTCAATTGGGAAGCGAAGACTTGGTCTTTACAAGTAACCCATTCTGGCACTGATAATCTCATTTTAAATAGGATATTATGATCAGATATATATCTAGATATCAGATTTTTTTCAAGATCACAGTCCCTTTAAGCAGATAGCAGTTTTTGTATCTCCCCATCCCATGGTCAGTGGTAACTGAATGGTAGCCCTGCTGAACGTACCTCTGCTAAGTAAGACAGACGTGGAGGTTGCAGCCATGTAGCAGAAATACACCTCAGGTAACTGTAACAAGGTGAGCAAGGAACAGACAACGACTAAACTCCACTTACAGGAGTTTCTAGAGATGCAGGCCGTAGAGATTAAGATAATCTTATAAATCCAGCCAATAAATCAGTAATGACCAAGTGTAGGCAGGAAATCCTTTCAGTTATTATGTCTGGCCACAAGGGGGCAGAATTATACTATTACTGGCTGATAATGAACAATGACACTGAGCTGATTCAAATAAACATGATCCGCTTGTTTCTCCATCGTAAAACTAAAGACAGTCAAAATCATCAGTATTCCATGATGCATTTATTTTCCCCCAACATTGAAAAATAGCATTTACTAAACATAAGCACACAAGACTGTGCAAAGCTGCACCTCTGTACATTTTTGTACCTTGACACATAAATAAAAATCTATAAACATCAGTTAAGTAAAAACTCTGTCTGAAGATCTTTTACAGACGCACAAAAATAATAATTGTACAAGTTTTACAAAGTAACCCTCCCCCCTTCTTCAGTCATTTACATCCCAAGTAAAAGCTTTCCTGAAGAGTTGATGTCCGAATCGACCCTCTCATGGATTTAGAGGTCTCTTAACCAGTACACAAATAAACAATCATTACTGAATTCATAAATGACAACATGTCATCGTTTATGAATTTTACATCTTGTTCATCTGCAAACAAGGCCTCCATGCTGCAGCTCACCAGCATCAGAAAGTTTACAGACTCTGCTTTTGGCAACATGACAAAAGAAATGAACAAAAACATGAAGTTAGGGGAAAAAAGCTGCACAAGTTTGATAAACTGTTTTCTCTTCCTATGATGCATCTTGGGAAAGTATGCTCTTACATGTTGGTTCTTCTAAGTTGGGAAACTCTGCTGAGGATGAGAGTCAACATTTCTCAGGGAAGCACTGAGTCACTCCTGTGTTGATCAGTTTCTCTGGGCATAACGCTGAAGTTTCATACTGGATTACATTTTTCCAAGGCATTTCCCTCCCTTTAGGATGAGTGACTTCATACTCAAAAACATAAATCTTTACATCCAGTCGTGCAAGATAAATCCTCTTAAACTTTTTCATTGCACATTGCTGATGTTTAGATTTGGTTTTCTTTCCGTGTTAACTTAGTTTTGAAATAGCTCATAATAATAAACTCTTTCATTTTGAAAGTCTGAGTCTGCTGACTGAACTAAACAGTGTGATAATCAGTGAAAAAGCATTCATTGAGATAAATCATCTGGAAATTGCTCTGAAAATTTCAAAGTAGTGAAGATTTCTTTGAGTGATGAGAAAATTGAACAAAGAGAGAAAACAGAGACATTGTGTTAGATGAATGTCTACTTTCAGACATTGATCGTTTTAATTGATTGATGACAAGTCTGAGGGACTGAATCCACTCCTCTACTTATTAAAAAAGCTACAGTATGTGGTGGTGCAGTTAAGGTTTTACACTGGCTGCTTATCAGTTCAGTTTGAAGCAGTGTAACACCACAGCGTACAGCTTCACAGTGTACAATAATCAATACACAAATAAGCAACAGTCTTGACAAAAATGATCCTTAAAGACATGCGTCGGGGCTTTATCTAATCTAATTCTTTGTTTATTTCACTCCATCTTTGCCAAAACATTTGCTTGGAAATGGTGATTTCCCCCTCTGTCTGAGAGAGAATATGCCAAAAGCCAATATGTGGTTGTAACGTCACACTACGTCCCCTATAAAACATTTCAAAAAGGGGTTAACAGACAATCATTAAAAGTAATTTGTCTCCAGAGCGTACAGTTTTCATACCAAATACCACGACAGAGTTATGACTTTAACAAAGAAGGCAAAAATAGTACTCTGAAAAATCAATACAATTAGCATATAACTGCACTTCCTCCTCATCTACAACTTGAAAAGCTCATAGGCTACAACTGGCACTTCTGCACCAATTAAATGTGCACCGTCCCTACAGAGTTAATAAGCAGGAACTTATTTAAATGCTGACACAGTCCAGCTTCACGCGAAAAAAATTAATGCAAAATCTTCATATTGCTGCGGTGAGATGCTCAGTGTGCATCTGAGAAAGCAAAAGCTATCCTGCAAGGAGAAAAGCAAATGCCTAAACAGTTCCTCAAGTTGTAAAAAAAAAAGGCTTTTCCAATATCAATGATTATTAGTTACTAATTGTCCAGACCACATCATCACTAATAAGAACAAAACCTCTGGTCTACATGAAGTTACAGTTGACTCTTAAATCATACAAACAAAGTCTCCACCGTCCAGTGACACAAAAAAAACAAAGATGTCTGTCTGACGTTTTATGTCGGGACTCAAAAGACACCAAATAGAGATTAAAAAGGAGCAGCTTTGGTTGAGGCTGAAAAAAAAATTAGCAGACAGGAGGAGTCAAGCTTTAAACAATAATAATCAGTACTTAGAAAAATGTTTGATTTTTAACAGATTCTCTGCAAAATTGAACATTTAATCATTTTAACTACATTTTACAGAAACTGTGAAGTGATGTGAACTGCAACTGTGCAGTGCACTGCAGGGATGCCTCATGTTTGATTAAACCTCTCTGAAGCTAACTCACAAAATCAAAGCTTTATGATATCATATGTGTCTGATGTCGCATCTGTGGGAGGTCACTGACTGTTCTGGGCGATAGAACTCGTCTCACTCTTTGTTTTACTGATGAGCTGTTTTGTATTGAGAACATGGGGCTACGTGTGTCAGCATATTTCAAAGTGACAGCTGCATAATCTGACTGATCTGTGTGCGCAATAGTTGTACAGCATACTTTTTTTTTTTTTTGCATACAGACTTCATGGATCTTTTTAAATCAGGAGATTTTTCTGCATCAGGCACCATTATTTTTATCTTTGACCCACTCTGTTACCAGTATAACCGAAGCCAGAAACTTTGTGGGGCAGTAACAGCGCTGACATGCGTTTATATTTACCATGCTCAACATGCTTGTGTAACACGACTCTTAACTATTTACTCCTCTGTTCACACAAAAGTCTGCCTACCCTGAGCCTTTGAGTGGTGGATTGACATAGTCACTCATTTAATTTATCATTTCTGTCCTACTGGTGCCTGAAGAAGAAAAATGACAGTCCTTTGTATGATGATGCTGGAAACTGAAGTGTTACACCCTCCTCTGATGAGCTGCCTTCATTAAATGAATCATGAGTCTTCTGTTTTGTGTTCACAGTTAACAATCACAGCTGACATCTTTCCTCTGAAAGTGAAACAAGCAAAACCAGATGGTTGTGAGAACAAACTCAGGCATTTTGGGACATTAATTTTAACTACCGCTCATTGTCCACCTGCGGCAATACTTTTAATGAGTCTGCTGAAATGACTAAATTTGTCCCCCGAGTGTTTGAAAAAAGGTGATCTGACTTGATTTAACTCTTATTTTGTCTTGGATGAACCAATACAGTTTGTACCAAAGTAATAAATAAATTAGGACATACAGAGGGTGAAGTTTGGACAGAGGGGATTGTGGGAGAGGTCTCGTCACTGGCCCTTAAAGAGCTTCTCATTCTTTCCATCCCCACTATCTTCAGTCTCATGTGGGGGACAGAGAGGCCCCGCTGTAGGGAGGCAGCCACACACACACAGTAATGTCTATGACAGCGAGCCTGAGCGAGGGCCGATCCTCGTTTACACCACGTACTGGTGGTTGCTGCTGTGGTTTGTCGTGTAGGCCTGCCGGCTGTACTGGAAGTGGTCGGTCAGCACATTGTTCCAGCTGTGCTGCTGCTCTGAGCCGTGGGGGAAAGGCACTGACCCGTTGGCCTGGAACTTCTCCAGCGCCGGGTTCTCAAAGGACATCAGGTCCTGCTTAGAGCTGGGCAGCAGTTTCTTCTCCTTGTTGGCGTCATATTTGGCCTGTTGGAGAAGTTAAGAGATTATTGAGGGTTAAATGACAGAGATCTTCTTGATTTTGTTTATGTTCTGCACTCTGGCTACAAATTAATGGGCGATAGTTTGGTCCAACATTTCTTCACTATCACAATCACTTTTGACAAATCAGTCAGTGGCAAATAGATAAACTTTGGAGAAAGTCTCTTTTTGGCAACCGCTCTACGACTATTAATAGAAAAGAGCAGCTGTAAATGGAGCGCAGCACTGTCAGATTGTAGACTGCATGTATCAAATTTATGTAAAGGATGAAAATAAATATCCAATCCATCTTTTTTTATGAAGCACTTTAAAACTACCACAGTCAGCCAAAGTACTGAGCAGGACAAAAATCAAATATGTAGCAATAATACAACATCTTTATCATGAAAGAAAAGAATCCTGACCTCAAAACTTACTTTATATAAATAATAAAATCTTATGGTGATAAAATCCTATTGAAGAGAAAACTTTGAAGTTCAGACACATTCAATAATGAGACTTAGTATCTGCTAGAGTTAATGTAGCTGAATTGGTCTCTTTTTGACAGAAAAAATGGTATGAGAGTAACTGATACCAGCAGTGATGTAGACGTTTCCAATAAACACAATATCATTCTGTAACTCTTTCTATCCATCCCAGAAGTCGTGGTCACTCACCTTGTTGTAGAGGAAGACCCCCACTATGGCCGTCATCATACCCAGGACGTTCGTGAGTGTGACCGGGTTGCGCAACATTAGCAGTGAGATGCTAATGACCATGATCCTCTTGGTGGCGTTGGCCACAGCGTAACTGAGTGGACTGACCAGATTGAGCACGCTGAAGGCTATGACATTCTGGGCGAAGTTGCAGAAGCCGCTGATGAGCAGGAGGAAGAAGGTGCCCGTCCATTCTGACACATCAGACTGTGAGGACAGAAGTTCAGAGAGCAAACACCTCCCATTAGAGTGGGCGTGTTTGTTAAATTTTCATTAAAGAGCGAAAACTTCAACTCACCAGGTCTCCATTAACAAGAAACACGGACAGGTCCACCAGGACCCAGGTGGGCAGCATGAATATAACGGCGTTGAAGCCCAAGATGTTGAGTAACCTCAGGTGGTGGACTCTTGTGTCACGCAACACCTTGAACAGATGAAGAAGAAAAACAGTTGTTGAAAATAAAGGCAGTTCAAAAGTCACATATGCACCAAACAATGAAATTAATTAAATGGTTTGGGTTCAAAGTGTCAGATGACCTGCTACAAAACATGTTCTGTAAATATATGCACTATAGTGAGTTTTGATCAATTTGTGACTTGCATTCTAAGTCATAAGATGATTTGTTGTACATTTGAGGTTTCCACAGTAAACAAAAACAAATTTTTCCTACTTGGATTTTTTACCTTTATCTTTTTCTCTTTGCAATTTTTGGTCCAGTGTGTTCATCAAAGCATGATATGTAATTGTATATTGTGATATGGCCTAAAATTATCGATATATGAATAAAATGCCATATCGCCCAGTCCCCATCATTTTTTTTTTTGTCGACCCCTTCATGACCAGGCTCTTCTTGGTGCTGGGATCTTGTGGGTGACAGTCTTGTGGGTATGTTACCTTTTTTGAGAAGATGTTCTGCAGAGAGAAGCAGAGCGTGGCAGCCAGAGCGCTGATCAGTCCTGAGACGTCAAAGGAGAGCTCGGTCACTGTGGCCAGCAGCACTCCTCCGATGATGGGGATGAGTGATATGTAAACCTGACACAGAAAACAGAGAGTGAGAGGATGAAGCAGAGTCAGTGTGTGGGGACACAAATACAATACAGATGAATTAGGAAAGCCTCCTTTGAGTTAAGAAATTATTGACAGGTATTTTCCTGTCAAATGTTTTCACAATGTGAAGAAAAGACAAATCTCAAAAGACAGATTTCCAACACATCTACAGTTGGGGGTTAAAACCTGCCCTCAATGTTGCAATAAGATTATTAATCCATCACAACAGGATATATCACACACGTCTGGACACGTTGAATCTTTTGTTTCTGATGGGAAAACCCTATGAAACTATCAGAACATCTATTCTAAGATGAATTTGCATTTCTAGAAACACTGGGTCCTTAGAGGAGATAGATACCTGCAGGAGTTATGAAACCCACTTGTGCACCCACACATTAACCCATTCCTCTCCTGAAGTAAATGCATGCGGTGAAACAGATCAAAGTATATCAAGAGACTCAAACTTTGACTGTTCCTTTAAACGCAGCCTCTGGTTTTACTGGTTAATGGTTAAACAGTTTGAACAGGATGTATGATAGGGAAGCAGAATAGCTCCCGGAAACAACTTGTTCAGCAATGTTGTAATGATGGTATCATCTAAACACATCTGAAATATGAGAATCTGCGAGCACTTCTATCACAGGTACATTTAAGAAAACTGGCTGGTTTCAACTTTGTAGATCAGAGATTAGAGGTAGGTTTGGTCTTTTTAGTTGGAGGCCTGCATTTTCAGCCTTATTTTAAAAGTTAGCATGAAAGTTTTCAGCACTCAGCAGAAGAGGCACGCTTTTATTTCCTCCCATCCAGATGCTCATATAAAAACATAGCTCTTTGGAAGCTCTCGGGGCATTTCTGCATCGTTTGCTTGCTAGCCAAAGTGAAAAAGTGCGACTTCGCTCATTAAGGCACTAAGTTTTCTTTCCCTGCTGTGTGAGCAGGACTTAACTGCTCTCAGTCCCCTAATGAGCTTTGTAAAGACTGATTATTTTGGCAGGGCTGCTGTATTGGACTCTTTGAGATTACACTGAGTTGCTGTATCTGAGAGTGTCCACAATATAGAGTTTAGTTTGTTCAGTTGCAACCTATTATAGTGATAACACTGATGCTTTTTGTACAACATAACAATGGGAAAGCTTCTAATTCAAGAAGTGAGAGAGGAGGCTTTCAAGAAGTTGTGGAAAACATTTGCTGAAGCTTGTTTTTTAGAGTGATACAAGAAACATCTTCAGCAACCATTCTTCACTCGGAGTGAAGCTAAATTTAAAGAGACACCCTGAGATGAGAAAATTATACTGTGATCATGTTTTGGCAGATAAAAAACTCCAAGCATGAGTGTTATTAGATTGTCAAAGTGTCTATCTGTCAGCTGTGCTTCGTTGATTTGAACAATAAAGTTTCTCATCCCAGAGCAGAAGCCGTCCTCATTCAGGATCTTTACACGTCACCAACACTTACGCACTCGGTCTGTGAACCCAACCTGCCTACTGTAAGTAAACATGACGAGCTCCTGTTAGACCCTGAGGTTTTTTTCTTATTCACCACAGCTTCTCCTTTAGGGGCTGAAGTTAACGTCTCATCTTAAGTAACAGCAGAAATTAGGAACAAAACTAGAGCTGAGAACAGCTAATGGATCAATAAGTGAACTGAGGAAATAATAAATGAAAAAAAAAAATCAGCTCTTGAGTTCAGTGGTGGATGAGAAACAAAATATCTGAACTTGAATGAAGGATTTTGTTAACAAATGGAGCTGACAGGAAAATGTTTGGTTCACTAAAATATCAACACAAGAAACTTCAGAATTTCTGTCAAGCCCCCTTTAAAATCATGTACAAGTCAGCAACTGTTTTTGGTTTGATGTGTCGTCTTTGAAAAAGGATCATTTCAGGGGCTGACGTTTAGGTTTTTGCCTACTTGCCCTTCAGGGCTTTCCCAAATCTACTTGCTCCATCCAAATTCCTACTTGCTCTGTCTGGGAGAGTCTTTTCTGCCTGTCATGTGCATACATTTTGCACACAACATATTAAAAACTAAAATTTATTGGCAGTCAACTTCGACAAGTAACACACAACACTTCTTTCTAGTAAAAACTGTATTGATTAGTTATGTGTTAGCCTGATGAAAATTACATTTAACTTTCAATAGATCAGTGCAATGTGAAAGCTGTATTGGTAAGTTTAATTTCTAATTTATCGTGACACACTGCATATGACTTTGGGCCCCCATAGTAGAAAAAAATAAGAGGAAAAAAAATAAATAAATAAAAATAGAAAACCTCAGAGTTGTGTTTGCCCAATCAGGCATGTCCTGGCTTGCTCATCTGCTTTTTGAATTTTCCCCGGGAATTTGGGCAACCATTTATGTCAGACCCTACATTTAGGGTTAAATTCACACTGTACACTGTGTGCCTTAACCAAATTAGCAATTCAAACCTAAATAAGTCCATCAACCAGGTTTTTAACGGGTTATTTTTTGCCATTAAAATCAGCTTTTTTGTATTCATATATATGTGGTTTCTGATGCCTACAGACCCAGCAACTAAGTTTTTAATACTTTCTCTGAGCCAGAGGTTGCAGCTTGGTGCTGCAGAGAGAATTTCACTGTTTTAAAAATGAATGTAGTCCAATTTTTGTCAAAAGCTGCCTAGAGGAGACATTGAGAGTGACATTTTAGTCTGATGGTTGTGGCTAAAGTAGTTAATGAGCTCCTCCATCTGATGAAAATCCATTCCTAACTTTGTAACTTGTGTTTCCTCCTTAATATTAGTGCCCAGGGCCCCAAAGAGTAGACTGTGACGTATTTTTAGATCTCTTATTTTTCTGTCCTTTGGTCTGGAAAAGTGAAACTTCCTAAGTGAATCCTCTCCACCACCTGTAAACTCCATACCAATGCACTGCATCAAAGATAAGACATGCATAAACAAGGACCCTGTTGGCCCCGGAAATAAGGTATTCAACAGGTGAAAACAAAACCTTCTCTCCCTAACTTCTCTCCTCCCACAGTGTCTGATCATCCTTGGGGACAAAGCCATGAGCAGATGGCAGTAATATGAGATTCGGTGCAGGCGCAGCACGGTGCCACATCATCAGTGCTGCCTCTCAGACATTAAGGAGCAGGCTGGAACAAGGCGGGCCCCTGTGCCTCAGCAGCTGCTGCATCAAACCTACTCACCTTTGTGGTTTGCTTCTCCCTCATGATTATTCTTGATAGCAGCACAACCCATATTGGCATTGTGGCTTTGACTAGTGGAAAAAAGAGAGAAAAGGGGATTGCATTAACTTGGGTTAACTCAGGCAAACACTCACAAATAAAAGCAGGTAAAAAGTGAAACAACAAATAAGTTTGAACATGACGTTGAAAAGTTGTGAGTCATACTCTTACGTCAAGGCCAAGCCCATGCCATCGATTAAGTAACTTGTGCACGTCAGACTTAAGATCTATTTGAATACACTTGATTGGTCAGACTCTGGGCTTGTTTCACCCTTAAACTTCAACTTTAAGTATTAACAAACACATGGATCAAAACTCTTGAAATCAGATGCACAGCAAAGGTATTCAAACATTGGAGGTAAGAGTAGGAGTTTAAACCTTCAAAGATCTTTACAGCGACAACTCCCCACATGGTTTCATAGACAAACAAAAGGAACATTTATCCACAAAAGTGGATACTGTGGATATTAAGGGCATAATAATCTGTTTTACTTTGCACTGGTTTACTTCATCTTTTTTTTTATTGTTTGTTTAGCTGTTGGCTTTGGTTACCTTGTCATCTTGTTCGTGTATATCAAAATGTACTAAGATATGTTTATCTTCTTCAGTTCAGTTCAGCAGTGGATATAAAAGACTCAACAGATAAAACCACATAGGATAGTGCAACACACCCGGATGAAAATACAACCAAGGAGAATAAAAAAATGTCACTTTTCATATAAAAATGTGTGGTATGAATAGGTAAAATTAAGAATCATAAAGTGCAATAGATCTGCCTGAAAGTGCAGTCAAGGGTTTAGAAAAGATTAAGAGTATTTATTGCACAAGGAATATAGGAACATTTTTCTTCTTTATGTTGCTGAGGACTCGCTTTGCATAGGAAACACTAATAACTACTATTTGTTTATGAATTCGCTGCTTTCCATAAAAGTTGAGCAAACAAAACCTAAAATAACGACTTAATCTAAGATGAGGACAGAGTAATAAAGTTTACACTTGCACTTTCAGCTCTGTCATTAATCTTAATATTAGTCCACATGCTTAACAGAGCTTTAAGGTGATTAAAAGAAGAGGATGTTTGAATATCAGTTCCATTAAGCAGGAAAACCTCATTGAGATTAAAAATTTGTTTTAAAGGAGTGCTCTCATCAAGGCTAGCAGCACATTATAAAAATATACTACAGGTTAGGTTACTACGATTAAGGAAGTCTAAAACCAGTCCTGCAGGAAGAAATTATTCTTAGCAATCTATTCAAGGTATGCTGATTCAACCTACGGACCATTGTTTTAGTTGCAAGAAGAACACACTATATGCTAAGAGTGGCTTATTTAATATCTGTGGTATGGGACTGAATTACTACAGACAGCACGGTTTGAGTTAAGTTTATTTACTTAAATTGGAGAAATAGAAACAGCCAGTTAGTTTCATTCAACAGCAGAGGAGCTAATGATGTTTCACCCTCAGTTGCTGATTACTGAAAACTTAATTATAAGAGGAGCTGTGGTCTGATTTTTTGACTAATGTTTCCAGATTAAGCTTAGAAAGAACACCTCAGCGCGCACACACACATACACGTAGAATTAGAAATGGACCCTCCCCCCTGCCGTAGCATGTCAGCTTTAATTAAGTTTGCGAGCTAGCTAACGGTGCCACTTAGTTATCGGAGCCTAAAACTGTCCACTCAGGAGTTTAAGGTAGATATGTGACTCAATAATTCCCATGACAGCCTTTTTGTTCCCAACCCGAGGGACGCTTCATGAAACTAGGACCAAGAAGCTGTTTTAACGTCGGTGTTGTCGTGGTTGTCCGTGTTAGCCGCGGAGCTAACATCAGCTGACGGTTCAGACACATCATCAGGTTCCAGGTGAACAACTCACATCATTATTATGATTATCACACAAATTAACTCATAATTAACGTACTCACCGGTGTGCGCGTATGAAACTGGTACTTTCCATATGCTGAAGTGAGCCGACACGGATGCAAAGTATTTCCCGAAGGCTAAAGGCAGGATGTACCAGCGGTAGTACCTGCTCGGCAGTTCTGTTTTGGGGACACCCCACGCCCGCAACAGCGGCGGGAGGAAGACGACGATAGAGATGATATGAAACAGAGACACCGTGACCGGGTACGGGAATCCATTCAGGATGATTTTGTTCACGATGTTGCCCCCCGAGCTGACTGTGTACCAGCACACGCAAAGTAAAAATATCCGGATCCCCTCCCTGACCGGGGGCCGGTCAGCCGCAGCCATCTTCCAGCGCGGAGTGACGAGTCACCGGCGGAGCGTCTGACCGCGCACGGGGGAGGGAGCGAGCGAGGGAGGAGGGACACTCTGCTGGGCTGTGGGTGTCAATGCTCCATGAAGAGGAGCACGCAAAGCTTCCGGGAAACACTTACAAACTAAAAGCCATTCACTATTATGTGAGATTAAAAGTATAAAATAAAGTCTGTGTTTTTGCTCCTTTACCTTGGTGGGCAATTCATTTTTTACAAGGGGCCTGATTCATTTTGGAGGGCTCCAACAATAAGAACGCCAACTCAATTCTGCTCAATTTTAACTTTATTCCCCCTTTTACAATGTTTTTACTTTTATTTTTTGATTATCTGCAACTGGTAACCAGAAGAATAAGGGATTTCTGTAAATATGTGAAACTGTGGTGTAGGTCAAACAGGAAAATGCACCTATGGAAGTAATAAACAGTAAAAACACAAATAATCATTCATTTCATGTTTAGTTTGCTAAAAAGTAACATTTTTTAGCTTCATTTTACCTCTTGAGTGAGAAAAATCTATCTGTCTTGAGCTTGAACAAGCTCATTGAATTTTGGATGAATTCGGGGTGATCATCAATGATAGAGGATCTTGATTTGTTTTTGTTGAACTTCATCACTTGTTGCTGTTTATGCAGGGCTCGTGCACAAATAGTTCCATATGGAAATAACTGAAACGTCATGCTTTTGAAAATAAAAGCAACATTATTGTTTTGATTCTTTTTTCCATTTAAATTCTAACCTATGATTGACCCCCTGCAGGCCTGACAGTGACGCCCAAAGAGCCGGATGTGGCCCCCGGGCCTTAAGTTGCCCATGTCTGTCCTAATCTCTTAACCAATGTACTGTTTGTTTGATGCCATCTATTGTTCTGTCCTTCAAGTGAAACTTTTTGTGCTGCTGTCTTGGCCAGGACTCCTTGCAAAAGAGATCATTGCATCTCATAGGGAATATTCCTGGTAAAATAAAGGTCAAATAAATAATAAAGTAAACATAGAGCCAATATTGGCAATGTCAACACCATTATCGACCACTACAACTAAACATTCTGTTCACAGAAAATGACTAATTTTTCAAACCAGAAAAGAATAATTTTCCTCATTATTGTCTTTGTTGTAGATACAAAGTAAGTCATTTGTGTCAAATGCTTCACTATAAACTGCACCTGTGTGACTGACTCTCTTTTCAGTACACCCAACCCATGAGAGCACCGATATGTTCATACCTTTAGTCTGAAAATCTGGTCAGACTGGTTTAATGGCTGCTTATGTTGCTTGACATATAGGTTGACTTTTGTGTATTTTAAAGCTCCAGAGTCGAATATTGTAAGTATGCTGATTTTGGCTCCCCACTGTTGACGTACAGGTACCTTCTATCTCACCATATAGTACATAAGTTATTTCCTCATTGCCAATACACTTGTTTGCTTCTGAAGATTACATATTGGAAGTATTGATTTCAGTCTGTTTTTTTTAAATAATAGGGCTAAAATCCCCCAGGAGTTTTAAATGTCAGCAGATGGGTGTGAGAAACATTACAGTCAAATTTTTTTGAAATATCAATCAATCAGTCAAAAAGTCAAAAATCTGTACTATTTATTACTTCACAAAGATAAATAGAAGCCCCCTGTTCCATGTGGAAAGATCCTTCTGACGTTTTGGGTTTTGAGCAGGAGGTGTCAGAAAAGAAACATTAAGAAAAAGTGATGAACATCTCAAAAAGAGGAAAAAACACAGTTCTTTTCTTTTTATTAACACATATAAAGTCCATTTGAAGGACTCATAGTAACAAATATGTTCTCTTCCGCATTCAGTTGAATACAAAAGATTTATTCTGTACATTCACTTAGGCTCTGTCTTCAAAGAAACACAGGTTTCCATAAGGCAAAGAATACATAAAGGAATGATTAAGTACTTCATCCAGCATGAGAATTTAAATCACAGCTCCTATAACAGTACAAAGATGCAAGTGAGCAGCTTGAACTACTCAGACATTTCATTTCAGATTCATATACAGTAAAGGGAAACAGCAAGTACAAAACAAAACAAAACTTACTTCACACTATCAGAATGTGCCATTTTTGAGAAATTCACTGTTTTAAGTCGGTTGCAGGAAAGCATTTATCACCGAGTCAGATCTAAGTAGAAAAAATTCCAACAAGACATTTTTAAAGAAGTCAAAGGCAAGTTAGTTAATTTCAAATTAAAACCAAGAAGTTCATGTTGATAAATAAGCAGTCACATCTGGCAGTTTCATATTCCTCAGTAAAACAACATTCAAACCTTAAAACAGGAAAAACATAAATATTTTGAAACAGATTTGTCATGTACTCTCACAGTTGCATGCAACAGTTGTGCACAACAGAATCAACTGTTACACAAGTTTCAACAATGGTTCAAAATCCTGGTAATTGTTAAGATACGTGGTGAGGACGATACCTTCATAGATTTGTATTGCAATACTGACAGGAACCTTAGTAGAGGCTTGTATGATTATACTCCAGTTTTCATGATCAAGGCTCCATTAAAATGTGATCAATATCATACATTTATCAAGCATTAAACACTTTTTAAATTTGAAAACAAACACTGTCAGCTTAATGTGAGTGGATACAGGAAAGTCACATTCACAAGGCAACTTCCTCTCCCATTCAATAATTGCAGGTTTTGGAAACTCAGTTTTCACAGTAATTGCTCACCAAAAATTCAGTGGTCAGATAATGCATAGCCTTTTTGCTTCTGGTTTGTTTTCACATTGATAAAAACTCGCACAGAACAACTGATCACACACACTCTCACACCCTGTGCTTGTTAAACATTCATGCGTGCAGGCAGCATGTTAACTTCCCTTTGAGTAAAACATCAAATTAAACCACATGCAAGTTCATCACATTACAGAGTTGGCTTTAAACGGCTAATTCAGAAACCAGAGCCCACTGTCATTCCAGACAGACATAAGGCAGTATGTTCAACATGCTCTCGTCTGTGTGTGGGTGCACAGAGATGCAGTCCGTCCAGTCATACCATTGACCTTTTGTGTCATAGCAGCCGTTAACGCCGGACCAGTGTTGAGTGTGGAGTCTTTTCAGCTCCTCATCCCTGACTTCTCTGTTGACGCCTGGTAAATCTCTTGCCGGAAGTTCAGGTGCAAGTGTGTGTGTCTTCTTGGTAATCTTTCTTTTCTGTTCCTCCTTTTTTAAGAACTCAGTCATGAAGAAGTGCGCACCAGGTGTGTGAATGTCTGATGATGTCAGCACATTGCTTTGCTTGCTGAGGTATGACTGGATGATGTCGCTCCTCGACAGCTCTTTCCAGTCTGTCTGGTGGAAGGGGCTGGGGAGTATGGGTAGAGCATGTTTTGTTTTTGATGGCTCAGGCTGCTTTGATTCAGGTGTTTGGCTCAGTTGGACTTGCTCCTGCTGGCATGACTCTTTAAGGGAGGGTTTGATCTGTCCTGTCACTGGGTCAAATTTCAGCCTCCTGTCTTTTAACCTGACTGGTTTAGTGCTATCTTCTTCAGTTTGTCCATCTGAATTTGAAACACAGCCTTCTGGCTTGTATTTCTGCCTTTTCCTTTGCAATGTAGCGCTGTTATCCTCCAAACTGACCCCATTACTGAAGGAAGAAGTGTATGAGTTGTTAAGGGGTGCCCTGATTGTATAATCTGAACTTGCAGACTGCAAACACTTGCCATGGACATTTAAAGGCTGACCGGAGGGCCCTGACACAGAGGTGTCTGCAGACAGCCTCTGTGTTTGTGATACAGTTTGTTTCAGACCAGCTCCCTGCTTTGTAGCTGGAGGACAGCTCAGGGAACTACTTTGGTTTCTGGGTTGATACTGCCCCCCAGAGGCCGGCTGCTCCTGTCTGGCTTGGTGCTGCAGAACTGATACTTTTAACAAAGAAGTGTTTGGGGGCTTGTTGAAACCTGAGGCACTTGAATGAGGTTTTACAGTATTGACAGGGATTTTACTCAGCCTGTCATTGTCCAAAGGCTCTGAGAGCTCCTTATCTAAAGTCTGATGTGCACGAATATCTGTAAACATTTTAGAGCTACTGCCAATTCCATTGGTCAGCAGCTGTTTGGAGTTTTGTACTTTATCAATAAGAGTTGTTTTGGAAACCTTTGTTGGCAAAAACTGGTCTTCTCTCTGGTCCTTCTTCCGTTTCTTGCTCAGTTTTTCTATATTTGAAGCTGAGCAGTTGTTAAAGTCATTTATGTTCTTCAACTCTTGGCCGGTTTTACCTGACGGTGCAGTGACAGCTGGAACAGAGATACAACCATTGGAAGACCATAATGCAACAGCAGGTTCTTTGGAGAACACCTCACTCTTTCCTGGCTCAATGAGCTTCTGCCAGTTTCTCAACAGCTTCTTTGCCCGCTTTGCAAGTTCCTCATTCTTCGCTTTTTTTCGGACATCATTGATGAGCTTACCAAGGCGGGTTTCCTGTGAGGAGATAAGGTTGAACAGCTGTTAAACAGCAGCTTGATTGAACCTAAGTCTATTTAATCCTGAATTCACACCCAAGATATGTGATAGTAACCTACCTCAAGTGCCTCTTTGGTGATAGGATATTTTTCCAAGAAGGTGATCACCTCCATAACAACGACCATGTTACAAATCTGCTGAAAGAACAAAGATTGATACATAACAGTCTTGGGCTTTTGTATGGAAATACAGCAGCTTTAGGACACATGGGCTGTGTGTAAATGCAACAATTTGCAAAAACCGCAGAGAAAAACAAGCCTGCGAGAGGATCTGGGCATAATTTGAATAGACTCTCAAATGTGCACCTGTATGTCAAGAGGCAATGCACACACACTGGTTTCAGGCTCAGTATGAGAAAACTGAGAATATATGCAAATTTTAATTCATATACCACAAATAAACCATGTCTGACCTTTGTGAAAGATAAATGGAAGTGATGAAAATGGTCATCTGTTTACTTATCTGTGTTTTTCTTTAATAATGTCAAAAACCAAAGGTAAAATTGGACATTTAATCATATATGGACTCTGTTTTTTGATTATATTGGACATTTTATCATATATGGACTCTGTTTTTTGATTATGTGGGGCAAAGAATATGTAATGTATCCTTGAAAAGCACGAACTCAACCACAGAAGAATGACAAGTGGAAAGAAAAGGGAGGGGTTTTTTTTATGTCTGCATCTAATTGCTCATTGTGTGTATATTTGGTTACTGTGTTTGATTTGCCATATTGATAACTCACCCTGTTAATGATATAAAGCTGTGATGTGCCTTATTTATAAATTTGTAGAGATGTGTTGGTGGGGATAGTGTTTGTTAATGGGAGAATGTGTCTTTTTTGTGGGGGAAAATATAAAATCTATGCAATTTATGATTAAGATGAAGTTGTGATGCTTTATCATTAATTAAAATTGTCAATACCAGTGGGAAGTCTTCAGAGGTTTGGTATTGTACTGCCACATGTTGTTTACAAAGTGCTGTGACATACCAATAAAAGGAGACTTAAGAGTTTGAGGACAGGAACCCCTGGGAAAATCATAACAGAACAATGGAAAAGCTCTTACTGACTCACATGAAGCCACATCTGCAGCTCTTCATTCCTTGTTTTGAAGTTTAATACACAAAAATGAGCAGGGATGGATCATATCTACACTGGTGCACAGCTGTCAGACACTCAGGCTCAGGAATGTCTGGAAATGTTAGTCCCGTTCACTGGTAATTAGCAGACAAATAATAACTCAGTGTACACACACACACACTGGCTGCTGACACTAAGAAGAAGTCAACCCTTTGTGGACTTTTCTGTCTCCCTCTCTGCGTCTTGATCTTATTCTGGAAAAAAAACCAGCGGGTTCACTCACATTGCTCTGGCCGTCGATCGCTTGCAGCAGCCGGTCTCTCATCACCTGCGGGGCGGCCGTCGCTGCTGTCATCGCCCGGTGGAGTCGCGGGTCAGGCTGGATCCAGACAGCAGACAATCCCCGAAGAAGAGGCGGAGGTTTCACAAAAAGCGACTTTCACAGGCCGGAGGAAAACTCCTCACTGTGTCTGAGCATCATGGTCATGAGGCTTTTGTGCTCCAGGTGCTGGTAGTTACGGTGTGAAATGTGGGTGAATAGAAAAACACACTCCCCCTCCTTTATCAGGTTCCCCTCTCTGAATGAAGCCTGATCCTCCCCGGACCCTCGCCAGGCTTTTTGTGAAGCGCTTACGCAGTGCATCATGGGAGGATGAGACGTCATCGACTGCTCACGTTGGCGATGATGCTGTTTAATAGTGACAATAGTGAAGACTTGGCTACAAAGGGGGTTTCTTTTGTTATTAACCCTCCTATTGTCTTTAGGCCAATTTAACCTGATCTCTAAATTAATTTTGTCACAACTTTGGTTTTCTATCATAGAATTAAAAATTACATGATGAAAACATGTAATTGTCAATTAGTTAAATTATGTTTGTTTTATATGGATATAGAGTATCATTATGCCGTTCAAGAAATGTAAATGATTTAATCGATATCCTGCCAACATTTTGACTAAAACCCATAAATTATAAATTATTATAAATTATTCAGTGTTAAAATGGATGAAAGAGAGTTAAAATATTTCGCAAAGCATTAAAAAAAGATCATTCATTAAATTACAAAAAAAAAAAAAAAAAGAAGAACTCAACCAAAAAAATTAGTCATATTTACATTAAGTTCACACTGTTTTATGTTGAATGCTCGGTTAGAAATATTTGGGGGGGGGGGGGATTCATGCCTTAGGACAAATAAAAACACTCAAGGGAAAAAGAAATCCGCACACTGACTTTCATAATTCATGGATCAGAGGGTTAATACAAAGAAGAAAAAAAAAGAATTTTTGCATTTTTTTCTACTCAGAGTAAAGGTGTACTTTGTGTAAATAATGTATATCGTACAGTATATCACAAAATAGATTGTTAAATATATGTGAATATGTACATGTGATATATGAAAAAGAAACATCTTGACAAAAATGGAGAAAAAAAAATTGGAGAAAATGTTTCACCTTGTTCTTTATAAGCAGCCAGAACAGACGGTGCAGAGCAAATTAAGGAAAGCAAGTTAAGAGTCCCCCTGTGAATAGGGACATGTCAGTGATTTAATCTACGGTTACAGTCAGTGCAGGTCAGCCCTGGTGAACATACAGAGTAGTGATAAGTAAGAGACTGAGGACTTAATGAATCTCTGAGCTCCATTGTAAACAGTATCCTAACGACTCCCCATAATCATTAAAAGGCATAAAAGTATCAGCAGCAATTCTTTATATTTTATTTCATTTTTGCAGAAAAAAAATACAAGTTTTACAGTGGTTTAAAAATGTTTTTAAAATACTACTGTCATGCCGGAGTGTTTTTTCTTTACTGATTGAAAGGCAATACAATCCTCTCTTAGAACTTATTTTATGAAAAATCCTCTATTGGAGTGTTCGTGTTCAGAATAAGACTGGGTTCAAACAAAGTAAGAAATCTACTATCATAGTTTTGAGTTTATGAATGAGAATAAACAAATTAATAAGTAAATTAAGGAAAGTAAGTAGCATGTATATTTTCTGGATGTAAAAGCTGAACACAGGCAATATTTGAAACTGTTGATACTTGCAAGTGTTATATGTTTCTATGAGTTTATCATTGAAGGTCAGTCTCAGATGGTTGCTTTTTTGTCTTTGTTTGTGGAGTTGACTCAATCAAAGGCTGGTAAGCGTATTGTGTGGATCTTACAGAACAGTAACATGGTCGTAAAAACTGTGTCAGTGTTCAGAAGGTGAAATCACCTCTTACAACCCTTTGCACACTTGTCCCCTGTTTGTGTCATGATCTAGTTTCTCCATGTGACACAATGTTCCTTGGTCTCAACATAGTAACATGACACCCACTTGGATGATTCCACTCCATAATTTATAGCTGCCAGGAAATTCAAAGGTTTGGATTTAACAGAGTAAATTGCAGTTCACATATTACAAATGCACAGAGCAATTTATACCCATTTTTTTATTATTTTGGTTACAAATATGGAATAATTATTAGTTGATTTTGTACCAGTTGCAGAGCCAGACTGCTTAAAACCCTGTTTCATTTATATTTGTTGATGTTGGTTATCTTAACTGCACAAAAATCCCAACAAATGATGTTAATCTTGTTTACACTTTTTGGGTTGTATTAAAGTGAAAAAGACTTACGATAATGGCATATACAGGACACATATTTACAATACACATGGATATAAACTCAAAGCAAGTAGATTATCCTTCATATGATAAGAAAACTGCATCTTTATTGTTAAGAATAAGGACACATTTAGTGTACGGTTTATACATTTACTAACAGCATGTCCCACAGTTGAAGGACATGGCAATAAAATATATGACAGATTTCAATAAAATGTTTTGTATGGACAAAACAGTATTACTACTCATGAATAGATTTGAAAATTCGTCACTTCTCATACTCAAAGGAGACAGAGATAAGTGGTAGCAGACATTTAAATAATCTCATCAAATCCAGGTGAACTCTTACAGCTGTGCAGATCTAAGAGAAAGCTAATGTGGACACAAGGGAGGTTTCAGGGCAAACCCAGACCCAAAAAACACAATTTACAAGGACAAAAATGTTTCTTTTCCAACCCTGGTGTGTCTCTTTTAGATAAACTGATTTGCTGATTTATAAAAAAAAGAGCACAGGACAACACATGTACTGCAGGGGAGAGGGCACTGATACAGTTTCAGCTTCAACAAAAAGATACAAAGTGTAACATCTTGTCTTGGATGAAATAAATCCAGAGCTTCATAAATGCCTGTACAGTCAGAAGCAGGTTTAAACATCAAGGTTGAAGGGAGATTGGGGCATAAGTACAGTTTTGAGGAGAAAGAAAAATATCAGATAAACAGAAAGTTTATGGCATCTTTGTAGTCAGAATTCTGATGAGGATCCATGTTAATCAAGATCCAAATAATCTGTGAAGAAAGAAGATATTTAATTAATTCAAGAAGCAATGAAGGTAACATCATTTTTAGATCTTTTGAAATACAAGGGGTGATGTGGGGAGGGTGGGAAGTCATAAATTAAACCACAGTTGCAGCTGAAGCTACAAGGCAAAGGACTGAATTTTTGAAAAACGAATAAATTACTAATCTGAAACTGACGGGTTTAGGATACCAGTATGTATGTATGAACTAACACGTCTTTTCACTTTTTTTTTTTTAACCCCAAATAAATCAAGATTATGACACTGACAAGAGGTCTGACTTTGTGTCTTCCTCATACACTGAAAACCAGACCATAAAATACCATGTATGTGTGGCAAGGGTTTGAAATGAGCCATCTGGAATTATCAACAAAACCTTAAAAGGCAAGCTTAAATTTTGTACTACTACTGATCTTTTGACCTAAGAGTATTAACAAGCCAACACATAGATTAGTCTCTTCTGGGTAAGGCAAACTTAAGCATAATTTCATGATCAACAACTTGCATCAAGGGACCAGAACCATGAATGCATCAGTCTGCATTAGTCTAAATATTTTGATTCTCCTGTCATGACTGCAGTGTTTTTCTGAGCTCAATGGTTCCCACAGAAGGCAGCAATCTTCAAGAAGTGAGTAAGAAAAATACAGATTTCACTTTTTAAATGCCTGAGCATAGTCCTGACACAACTGAGAAGTGTAGTTTCTATGAAATGTTGCACAAACAAGGGTAGTGTGCAATCCTTTAAGCAACAATTTTAAGTAACACATTTACAGCATTTGCTTTTCGGGAGCAAAAAGATGAGAGGGATGATGTTCATTAGGTTGTAATCTTTGTTTGTCAGAGATTTGTGCTTCCTTCATATTAAAATAAATTGCAGTAAAAGTACAAAAACATAGTTGTATAAATGGGGTTCAGGGGGTTAAATTAAATATGTCTTCAGAATGAAAACTATAATATTTACTCTGGTGCAAGGTTTGTCAACATACTGCAACCTGTTTACTATTACACCCCTAAATTGCACATCAACAGCATCACAGCCTGCAAGGATAACATGTGAGTTACTCACAGGATCATGCAGAACATCATGAAAATGTTCCATAAAGCGATGAAGATCCGGAAGTACCGCAGGCTGAGCAGGAACTCTCTGATGTTGTCACCTGGATGGCAGACAGAGCAATGTTTGCAGCTGAGCCTTTAAGCCCCCAAGACTTTTCTCACTTCTTTTTAATAATACATCGCCATACCCACCTGTTGTAGGTGCTCTCGACTCATCTCCAAATCCTTGAGACTCCTTCCTTTTCCTGCAAAACACCCAGAGTTACTCCACTCATAGAAATATGTTCCCTTTGTTTTGTCTAGCTCATTGATTTGTTATTGATGTTGTAGCCCCAATACTCACAGTTTAAAATTCAGCACAGCTCCTGCATTCACCAGTAAGGTCCTGAAGAACATACAAAAACAGACTGTCAGCAGGTAAAGGTGTTTTCTACCTGAAGGGCTTACGTTAGCTGCTGAGCTGGCACTAGCACGGAGCTAACTGCTGTTTAGCTTATGAAACAGCCGTTTTATTGAAAGCCAAGCTTAAAACAACACAGAGAGACATTGTTTCGGTTAAATAATTTCCTGTTTTGTGTAAAATGTCAAATAAACGAAAAACAAATTACCCGAAAATCAACAGATCCCCCAACATTTTCACATCACATTAGAGTCTGTACTTCCGTGTCCGTCTACGCAATCAGGATCGTGACCAATAGCAACGCGAGACTGTGAGTTTTTTTCTTTTTCTTTTTTTGCACTGATGCCGGACTGCCAGGTTTCTCCACAGAAAATAAGCCAACAAATAACTTAAGTTGTTTCGTAGGTAAGAAATTCCTGAAAGACTAAAATCAGCAACCCATAGATATTTCACTGAGCCAAACCACGTAGGCTTTAGTTACCATAGTAACCTGCGCCAAACTTGGTCCCCTAACGCATTAACAGCTACGGTAATAACCAGTTACTGTTTATGCATCTGTCTTTTATGGTCATTGTACAGTTATTAAGTAATCATGATAAAAAAATGTATCTGAGATTTATCTCTCTTTGACTCTGACTGATCATGATAGAGACCACATACAAAAATTTACCGACAAAACTCATCCGACTGGGAGGAAAAAACAAAATATATGCATAAACAAATGTGAATTTATTATGTATGGGAGATGATTTGAGCCACTGAAAAAATAAGGTCCAATTCCTCTTAAATATTACTCATTCAAGACAAAAGTCAGAATTCTGAGAATGTTTTTTTCCTGCAACAATCTGATTTTTTTTCTCCAATTTTTTTGACTGTCAAAGTGTCAATTTCACTCATGGTGCATGCCATTAACTGACCCACAACTCAGAATTCTGACTTTTTCCTCAGAACAAATTATATTTAGAAAAAAATTACTGGACCTCACTTAATCTTTTTTTCAGTGCCCCTAATCCTCTTCCAAACTTATGAAAGAATCTCAGAGAGGTTTTAAAAATTATCCTCCTAAATGAAAAAGTACTACAGTTAATGTATTTGTTCCTCGAAAGTTGATGTTTTGCAGAAACAAGACTTAAATTGTGTAGCTTTGGCGCCCCCTAGTGGTGCCAGAGATTTTCACTCTGACCATCAGTCTTGTTAAATTTAAAAAAAAGGGTTAAAAAAAAAATCTACATGCAATATGATCTAATATCTAATCAGGCTGATTATTCCTCCTGGGTGTTTCACCTCGACAGTAATCCATCATTGCGCGCAGAGATACAGACGCACAGTGATGTCTTTTTGTGTCCGCGGGTGCTGTTGTTTATTTGGGGGGATTAGAGTCGATCATCTGACCGAGCAACCTCGATGTAGGATCTGACCTGAGCTTGTATGGATGTTTACATACGAGAGGACAAAGAATTTCCCTTTTTATATCCAGCATGGAGAATTATTTTGGGATTTGCTGCGTTCAAAGACAGTCAAACCTCTCATAGCGCCTTGTTTGACATTGGCATCTTTGTAGCGCACGGGAGGAAGAGCCTTTTGTTTTGGTATTTCCAGCAGCTGACATGTTAAACCCCCTGTCGCGGAGCAGCTGGCACCGAGCGCGTGTGAGGATGATGAAGATGATGATGATGATGCTGAGGCTGTAGAGATGAGTGGTATTAATAGGAGGAGGGCTTGAGTGTCGCACAAGCTTTCACTGTCGAGACCGGGGGGCTTTGGTGGAGCGTCGGTGGACCGGGCTGGGGGGGCTTTAGCATCCAGACTGCGCAGTTGGGACAAAAACAAGGATTTGCTGTTTACCAGACAGGCAACATGGAAGTGCTGTCGGTTCTTAATTTGGGCGATTTTGCCCAAGCGTTCTCCAAAATGGGAATGTTTCCTGTGTTTGATCTGGCGTATTACATCGTGTCTATCCTCTACCTCAAGTATGAGCCAGGTCAGTGCACTTTACACTTTTTACTGCTTAGAATGAGTGTTGTTTCACAGATAAAGGGTGAATGTGATGAGCCTTAATAACTTGTTTTGGGATGATGGCACTCTCCAGAAATGCCAGAACACATACTCATAGACTGAAATCAAATAAATAAAGATAATAACCTAAATTGCAAACTTTTAAGTCAAAATCGAAGCCAAATTGTTCAAAGAAAATACTCAAGTTGTCTGTCCCATTAAATTGGTTTTCTGAGTGACTCTGTTCTTATAACCCTATAGGGACTTTCAGTTGCTGTTATCTCTTTCCTTATAAAGCATGACCTGTTACATACATGAAGCTGGAGCACTTGCAGCTCCTCTTACTTGGTGTGAGGGGAATCTCTGTTGCTGCTGCAGCAGCCTGACCTCATTTACACCAAGGAAATCACTGAACCGGATTAAATCACTCAGCTTTGGGTAAAGCCTGATATTTTCCAAGATTGACTCCTTTCAGCAACAGAGCCTGAAGAGGCTGAAACCTGAGAGAAAGCCTGTGCATACCAGTGACTTAGTCAATAAATAGAAGACCCTGAAATAGACAGTGTCAGTGGGCCTCTGAAGCCTTTCTGCCGCACACTTTTAGGCTGCAGCGGAGCGTGTTATTTACTTTGAATGCTAAATATGAAATAGGATGTCTAGGGAGTGGTTTAGCATGACTTGATTGTTATTGGGGGTGTGTAGCTCTTCAAACAACTGCACCCTTAAGAAAAGTTCACCTTGGTGTGAAAGTTGAGCCACTGCGGCGTCAGTTGAACCTTCAGTGGAGATGGAAGAAGTGCCAGTCAGATCTACACAACATGACATAACCTATAAGCATGTAATCATTTTATACACCTTTGAAAGGCTAAAGCAGAGCTTAAGTCAAGACCACATTACCTGAGACCAAACTTTTGAGGGTCAAGTCAAGACCAAGACAAGCTGAGACCAAGACACGTCAAAGACTACAAAATTCAATTTTAAAAATCCATGACAAGGTTGATCAGTTAAAAAAATTCTCTCTTCCATCAGGTTAACTTCCAAAAAAATTTGACACATGAACAAGGTGGCAGCAAACCTTTTGAAATACTAACATGTTTTTTGTTTAAAAGAGCCTTTCAAAGCACTCAAAGACACTTTACAATGGGTAAATGAATAAAACAACAAGTAAGGTAACACAAGCAAAATTCTCAAATCTCAACAAATTTGTTCAACTCAATCCCTGTGACATTAATCTTTGTACTTCTATAAAAACCACTATTAAGTCCAGAATTATTTTAAATATCTGAAAATGAGATGGGTTTTTTTTCAGGTGAATAAGGGCTAAAGGAAATGTTTAGATGTATTTCTTGCCAGAAATAAGATGGACTGATGTCCCAGTTTCTGCAGGTGTCTGACACATTAAGTATTCAAAACGATTTACAGGGAGGCAGAACAGTCAGTGAGCCAACACTAAGTGCTTTAAGTCAAATTACAACATTAATCAATCAGGAATGGTTCAACTAATAATGATCATTATATTGCTATTTGACATTGTTGGTCTTGACTGGTCTGACGGGAAATCCCAAGTTTGGCGAAACAAGTCTGAGACAAGATCAAGACATTTAAAATGTGGTCTCAGGACCCAGCCCTGTCTTTAGTATTACAACACTGATCCAAAGGGCTGTAATGTATTAGGAAAACTATAGCAGAAGAGATGGGACCAAATGCAGTGTTTCAATTGTATCACCACACAAATTTTTCTAATTAGTGATGCCAAAGTAAAGCAAGAGTGGCATTTTAGTGCCTGACTAAATCAAAACATGAATAAGAATTAAAGGAACATTTGCAGTTGTTAAAGTGCTGAAACTCTTGGGGGAGCTGAGCGAAGTCTGAAATGTTTCTTAAAGCGTTATCGCCTCTAATTGACAATGGCTGCTGAAGCATGACACACCTGGATATAGTTGCATTGTGGGAGATGTAGGCATACGGTTGCAACAAAATAAGGACATAGCACAAGCTCAAATATATTTTCCAAAAACCTTTCAGTATTCATTCTTGGTTCAGTGCTTTTTCAACTGAGGTGGGGAGTTGAGTTGTATTGTTGCTAATGTAAACTGCATGTTAAACAAGGGCCTTATGAGTTTGTGCAGGTTATGCTCATGTAGTTAAAGTTGCTAAATACAGTAAAGAGCTGGCATTATTTGACCAATAGGTTCGAGTGTGGACAGTCTTTTGCCGTTTCTTTGCTTTGTGACATGTTTGACTAACCTGAAGCTTGTCATGAGATCAGACTGGGTAATCCCTCGACAGTTACAGCCAAAGCTTTTGTTCATTTAGTTCGGCATAAACCATCTTCAGGTGATTTACAGGTGAGAAAATGTGATATTTAGCCAGCGTGCACCTTCTTTTTAACACAACAGTTATATTTTATATAATATGAAACAGGAAAAAAAGCAAAGAAACAAAGTGACCGAGCTGGTTGTTGAGTAAACACTTGCATACATGTTGGCTTTATTGTTATACTGTGCCACTGGCTGAGTGTAGCACGCTACAAAAGATGACCTCATTATTGCAGCTACAAACATTTCTCTTACATCATACTTGTGGAAATTTAACAGTCAAATGTTTAACCTGCCAGCATTTGCAAGAGCGTTCAGTACACACCTCACACACCTACAACACGTCTGAGCAAAGAGTCCTTGTTTGCAGTTGTTAAAAGGGAGAATGAATGAGATTTTAGGGGTCGATATGGGCGGGGAAGGAGGAACAAGTGTTGGGGTTAAAGGTTAAGGTGAGCCTTACAGTTTGAAAGCAGGAGAAGCAGTTGAGCAGAACATATTTATAGGGCGACATTTCTCAGGATCAGATTGCTCACAAACTGAGCTCCAGTCACCACGACACCCTCACCCACCTGTTGTTGGAGATTTGTGCCGTGAAGCAGCCGTGTTCAGATCTCAGTGCTTCATTTCTGCAGCGGTACTTTGACACTGTAGTTCTAACCCACATAAAATCTTTACTGTAATTGTTTTTAACTTTGGTTGGGTGTCCTTACCGTGCCATGTGTCCTTTGCTGTTTAAGATTGCCAGCTGTTGGTTTCCTTTACTGTCCTTGGTGTTTTTAAACCTTTCATAGTTTCTTTATTTTTGATACCAGTTGAGCTGACTTGATATTACACACATGGAGCTCAAGTGTGGTGTACCCAAAGTTAGTTTGGTACCTTAACCATTCATCAAACTGGTTCCTCTTCAATTTGGCTCGTGCAGAAAAAAATTGTCCTTCCTGATATTTACTGTATTTTAGTGGTATTCTCTTCTTATATATAAGCCAGCTGCTAATGTTTGTAGGCTAAAAAAACTAAAGCTTTTACTTTCAATTTATTTTTGCAGATTGAAAATGTCCATCATCAGCCATCTTGTGTGTTTACAAAAGAAGGAAAACCATTACTGTGCTACAAAGTCATGAAGTCCTGGCACACTACACTTTGGTTCCTAACAAAACTGGCACAATATATTGCTTAATATGCAATGGGATATTTTTCTGTGGGACTCAAGAAATTGTCTTGGAAATACTAAAAAGGTCAAGCTAGAATATTTTATTGTATACTTGACGTGCACTTCATGCCAACTCTCGAATTAATTGTGAGTATGCATTTTATTAAAGCCACTACGAATTCGCAGCTCTTTGAAATGAAGACCAAAAGATTCAGTCTTTGACATCAAGTGGCAACAAGGGTGAGGTTACACATTGTAATCAACCAACAGTGTTTGGTTTGTCCTTTTTGGGCCACTGTAGAGACATAGAGATGTATTACAGTAAGCTCCCTGCTCCCTCTGTAAATATAAAGAGTTTATTGTAAGGTAATGAAAATATAGCAGGGCTTATCTTCAGCTAAGAAAAACTTATGGTCATAATGTTGTACTTAATGATTCTTCTTCTACTGACGTCCCAGATTTCCACACTGGATCTTGATATTCAGCCTCAACAGAGTCCCACACAGTAAGACACAGATATGATCCCTCTCCCACGGACTCTGTAAAGACTAAACATTTAAAGACGTGCCAGTAATTAGTGTGCGTTTTTTTTTAAGTGTAAGATGTAAGTGAATGATTGATGAGGTGAATAGAATTTGTGGGATAAATATTCATGAAGGGGTTTATCTCTCTCTCATTTAAGAACTAGTCCAGGTTAAAGAAGTTACTGTCATATTCAGCATATTTGCTCTTTGTATTAGTGACAGGTAGCCCACACTGTATGCAATGACTTATTTCTTGCCATTTGTTCTGATGGTAAACTGTTAGCTCAGACATCTCCGCAGAAGACCAGAGTCAATATTTAGTTACGATGAAAGGCGGATAATCAGGGTGTGTGCTGCGATGGTAAACTGTGTGTGAGTCAAAGATACAGCACATAGACACAGCAGGGATCCCCTGATAGAGGCATTTTCAGGTCATTCATTTGCTGACAGTTTGGCCTTGTAGGAACTTTGGTAATAAAAACCTTTGAATCAGTCGTTCTCCTCAGCCAGGTTCTCATGCAAATAATTAGATTCACCTACTGACAGTTTTCTTTGTAAATATATTTTAAGAAATAGCAAGTCCGGGGGCATGCATGAATATCTTTTTTGTATATAGCCACAAAAAGATGTTAGAGCAAGAAAATATACCAATATCTCTCAAAGTTGAAAGCATTGCTTGTAAGATTTTCTGTAAGTAAACAGTTATTATGTGTATTTTTTTTTCTTTGTTTAAATTATTTTTCATACTTGATATAATGCTCACTGGGTGTCTTTAATGTCTGCTGAAAAACAAACATATATACATAGTGATCATGGACCAGTCCAGAACATTGATGTTGCACTTCAGTATTACAGAATAGGTGCTTCAATTTTTTAAAGTTTGTTATCTTCCGTTATAAATGGTAAAATGAAGGACTGACAGCAAAAAGTCAGAGGTGTTCAAGCCAATAAATTCAAGAAAAAAAGAAAAGACGAAATGGAGGAGAGAGGGAAAAAAAAGAAAAGAAATTAATAGGAGCAAGAAACAGAGAAAACAGAGAATAGAAAGGAAGGAAAAGTGAAAAGAAAGGTTAAACAAAAAGATTAAAGAAAAGACAAGAAAAGAAACAATAAGAAAAGAAAAGAAAAAGTAAAGTAATTGGAACACAAAAATAGAAATAAGTTAAGATCAAAAGGAAGAAATGAAAAGAAAAAAAACATCATTTGCAGCTTGGATGACATTATCTTAAAACAAATCAAACAGGGATATCATATTTTAACAACTCTTGAGCTTACAGGAGTGTTTGACTGTCTACAGGTGGTTTTAACACAGCAGTTTGATACATGAGTACCCAAGTACGAGGCCAGAGGATAATCCCATCCATGTTTATTGTCGACACCTTTGCTCTCCTGTCCCCTAACTCTGTGCCCTCTACTTTGTCGTCCTCTGTGTTGCAGGTTCAGTGGAGGTTTCACGCAGGAGTCCCGTGGCCTCCTGGCTCTGCGCCATGCTCTACTGCTTTGGTAGTTACATCCTGGCAGACATCATGCTTGGAAGCAGCCCCCTCGACTATTTCCAACACAACAGCCACATCCTGTTGGCCTCAGCTGTTTGGTGAGAAAGTACTCAAAGTGGAGGAGATTCATAAACAGAAACATCAAATATGCTTTGTTTTATTAATGCTAGCAGTAAAAACTTTGGATTTGATTACTTGGTGACATCACAAGTTTGTCATTTTCAATGAAGAAGCAAAGAGAATCAGTGCTTGGCTGCATGGCAACAGTGAAAGAGGCTTCAAGAGTGTTGGGTTAATGCTGGGGTAATGTTGAGGGTCCCAAGGAGATAGTGGCTGAAATGAGTGTTTCAGACTGAGGCTAAAATGAAGGGGCCTAAGAGATAAGTAAAGCCTATAGATTCTATATGATAGAGATATTTGTGCCACAACCTTATCTGGGTATTTAGGTCACATGACTGCCGCTTTATACAGAAAAACTGAAATCTAAGCAAGTTATTATGTCTTATTTTTAGCAAAAAGTGTCTTTTTGGACCTGATACGAGCCACATTCACCAGACCAAAAAATGTCTTTATGTCTGACCTGCAAGAAACAAACCCAAAAAAGTTCTGCCAATGGGGTGGGTGTCTTGTGCAAGGACATTATTCTTATTTCAACAAACTCAATAAGCAAATTTTCGCCCCATTGACAGTTTTTTTTTTTGGTCTCGTTGCAAGCAATTCAGACATCATTTTTGCATCAAATATCTTGAAATAAGACAAGCTTCTGGGCTTGTCAGTTGAATGTGGTTTATATCAAGAGTAATAAGACAATTTTTATTTAAAAAAGACACAAACCATTGCTTGGATTTCATGCTTCGCTGTGTAGATTTGCATTTTCCAGATAACTCATTGGTTTATCATCAACAAAGAGATAAGTTCTTGGAAGGTCAGTCCAGCCTGTATTCTCAACCTCATCTGCACATAGTTGCAGATATGATAGTTTTAGGAACCATCTGCCACTCAGAGTAATAATGAACTTTTTTCAGCATGTCCTCTTTATTTTATTTTATTCTATTTTTTTCTGTACTTTCCCTCCCAGGTACCTCATCTTTTACTGCCCTCTGAACCTCTTCTATAAATGTGTGGCTTTCCTGCCCATCAAACTGGTGTTGGTTGCTCTGAAAGAAGTTGTCCGCACTCGTAAGATCGCTGCAGGTGTTCACCACGCCCACCACGCCTACCACCATGGCTTCTTCATTATGGTCATTGTCGGATACGTCAAAGGTAACGATCATTATCTCTATTCAGTGTTTAAATGTGTTTGTATGTCATCACATAAGCGGCAGTGTTTAAGGTATAGCAACATGGAAAAGAGTTTAAACACTTGTGACTTCATCCATTTTAACAAACACTTTTGTTCGAACATGTTGTCTACACTTTTAAATGTAACTTGTTGTTTCAATGTGAGAAAATGATGTAAAAGGCTGTTTTAAAAATTTGGTGGTGGGTCAAGAAATAAATTTTGTCGTTGCAACACCAACAGACTTTATCTATAAATCGATAAATTAGATGTCTTGTGTCAACCATTTTCTTAGTCTGGTTGATTTGGGCTCGTTAGTCAACTTAACTTCTTCAGGAAGTTGTTTTAGATTAATCTATTTCAACTTAATCGAAGATTTTAGATATGGTAACCTTTCAATTTTGTTTATATAAACTTTAATGTTGTGTTCAGCTGGGTCACTGCATTCCTACTTCACTTATGGTGGAACTGTTAGATTACAATTCACAAAGGTATTATGGGTATAATTTGAAAGTTGTGGCTTTTCTAAACAGCTAGGAGGGGCTAAGGTGATTGCCCCAATAATCCTTTTTGTCATAGTAGGATAGAATGAAATGTTATAATAACAAATGTACAAAATCACATTTTACAGTGTAGCAGGTGTATAACAAAGCAAATCTAGACACATCACTTGATCTTTTTTTTCAGTATAAAAGGGGAATTTGGTGCCTTACCAATAAGAACTACACTGTAAATGTCTCATCCCTTTTGTGTCCTTGTCTGTAGGAGAGCATGAAGGTGTGAGGACGTTTTGCAAAGAATGCATTTTTTAGATTCACCCTTATGGATTAAACTAAAGAGAAAGAACAAACAACCCTTGAGGACAAGTGCATACGAGCTTTACTTTTGGGAGTGTTTTTCTCACTAGATCACTTTTAGAGCTACAAACAACAGTGGTTGCTTTTGTTGTCTTGCCGAGCACTGCTTGCCTGAGCCATCAGTCTGTGCAGCTTGCCCTGGCAGTGGCCTCTCAATGGACAGCTGCATTCAGTGAGGAACACCCTCAGGAAACTACACAGTGGACACATTTACACATGAATGAATGACGCGTGTTTGTGCCAGTGTGCACATGTGCTGGTCAGTCATGTCAAAGTGAGACAGTGCATGTGTTCACAGCCACCAGGTTACAGCATAAGGAGACACGAATAAATCCCTAATGTTAATTAAAACTGCTTCGATGATATTAAAGTGGAGGGATTTGGTTAATTGAAATTCCAAACTTATTGCAACTACATTTAAAAAAGCTTAGTAAAACTTATCAAAGTGTTTAAATGATAAAGATCAGAACATGGATCGCAGCTTTGTCTCTTGCTTTCCTGTTGGCGTCCTAACAAGAAAAACTGGAGTCAGATAAGAGACACACACTTTTTTGTCCTAATTTTTTTTCTCTGTCTATTTTTATTCTCACAGGCTCTGGTGTGGCTCTCATTTCCAATTTTGAGCAGCTGCTGCGCGGCGTGTGGAGACCTGAAACCAATGAGATCCTCAACATGTCATTGTAAGTCTGAGTCCTGCTGCAGATTTGAAAATTTGCTCCCGAAAGCAAAAAGTTACTGCAAACAAAACTCAGACAAACCAGTTCATGTGGAGCAATGTGACTTAAATAGGGCCTGACATAGTGTCAGTTTTTTTGTAGGATAGAACATCTTTTGACTTTGATGCCATCTACTGGTAGCATTAAAAAAGGCACCTTGAAATAAATGGTACTGGCATTTACAGTATCACTGGCAGGTAAAAAAAACTTTCTCTATTTTTTTAAAGTGCAAAAAAATGATTATTTTTCAATCCATTCTGAAAAAGACATATCAACATCTCCTGAAAAGATATGTTCCACACTATGAAATCAATATTGATGCTGCCGCACGACCTACAAAGGCAAATGAAACCATGAGGAATAGGACTGAATATTTCTGTGTGTTTTTTTTAATGACTTTCAGTGATAACTCTGAGTTAGTGTCATCTTGTAACAGCTTCTTTACACACAGGAAAAGATCACACATTGGTCAGTGCAGAAGAAAACATTTATTGAAACAAGATATTTCTTTATTATGTGTGTTTACTAGTCTCTAAATGTTCTTGTCATTATTATTTGTGTTTGTTTGTTTTTCTGCAGCCCAACCAAAGCCAGTCTGTATGGAGCCATCCTCTTCACCATGCAGGAGGCTCACTGGCTGCCAGTGTCAAAAGGCAACCTCATCCTCCTCTTCACCCTTTTCATGGCCACAAGCAAGGTGAGACCAGCGCTGATTTGTGAAGTTTAAGCTGCTGTGTTGTACCAGGAAGTGATATGCATGAAAGAGCCTCCAGGGAAACCTACACCTATACCTACTACCTGCAATTTTCGAGCTAACGAGTGATGATAAAAATTTTGGTCATAAAATTAAGCCTGAGGGAATTTTATAAAATCCCCACACTGATATTTATAACAAAGCACTGCACTGAGCTACTGGCATTATTCCTATGCACTAGCCTGTCAAGATGTTGAGCATGAATGAAAACATGCTCTAACTGCTGAAGTGCAAATGCACTTTTATAAAAGAACTGCAGGAATACAATTGTATCCCTCTTTTCATTGTGGTTGTAGCCAGTATTGATACATTTTATTGGCCAATTTCAAATAAAAATTTTGATATAAAAGTTGAAATTTTTAGATAAAAAAAAAATCTGAGATAAAAAGTCACAATCATGAGAAAAAACTCATAATTTTGGGATTAGAAGTTAAGATTTTGTGATGAAAGTCAAAATTTTGAGAAAAAAAGTCAGAATTTTGACTTTATCCCTTTTTTTTTTACTTGATATGGGAAAAAAAGATTAATATCAACAAAGCCATTTTTTAATTTGATATTTGTAACTGGCAGAAATGGGC